>JABXJD010000576.1:245000-269424 GCA_013375575.1 Percina caprodes | reverse complement strand
GATAGTCTAATAGATCCTTAATGAAGACAGTGAGGATTAATAAAGTATACATTATTATTATTATTATTATTATTATTGTACCTTGGCCTTCTCCTCTGACATCATGTAGAGCTCCTGCTCACTCATCCAGGCCTCGGCCTCTGCGGCCGAAGTAGTACTGCTGGGCACGGTGGGCCTGGAGCAGGCGGCCCCGCCGGCGCCCGCCTCCTCCATCAGCTGGCCCCACAGCCCCGCAGGTCGGCCAGGCGGCCCCGGATCCCGCTGGGGGCTCATCCTTCACCAGGCTCTGGCTGCGCTCCAGGATGTCATCGATGCGTGGCTGGTGGCCCTGGATCTCCTTCTGCAGAGTCTGACACACACATTCACTGTTGGTCCGTTGTCGTGGCAACTAATCAGATACAGCATAGTACGGGTATCGATACATATATTGATAATAATATATATACTTAGAAAATTCCAGAAATTATAACAGTGTGCCTACAACTTGGTGAACATCCTAAAAACAATAAACTAAAAATAATAAAAGTGTTACGTGTCTTAACCCTCCAGAGACCTTTTAAAACCTATTTAAGACCTTTCTGTTTCCCAGAAACAGCTGTGACGTAGCTAACGCTGAACCAACCAGACTCCATGTAAAAAACAGTCCTTTTAGCGTGTATAGAGCCAAGATGTTTTCACATGTCAGTCAGTAAAGTTTGTGTTTATTTCCACCAACAGTTTTTCATTATCTGAACATGAATATTTCGGTCTGATGCGTTCTCACCTGGTTCTTCTTGATGAGCAGCTGGACGGTCTGCAGGTTGTGTCCGTGGTCGGTGGACGGCCACCGCCATCCTCTCCTGGACCCACAGCTGGAAGACAGAACACACGAGTCCTCCGTTAACGCCAGCGTGCTCCTGAAGGCAGCGCCGCAGCCCGTTAGAAAGTTACAGAGCAAGTCATTAAAGGGCCCATGTCATGAAAAAAATCCCCTTTTCTGGGATTTGGGGGGTTATTTTGTGTCTCTGGTCTAACCCTCCATGGTGTTCTGAGTGAGATCTGGTTTCTGAACGTCCTCTGATCCGGTTTCTGAATGTCCTCTGTCTTCAGTCTCCGGGTGAGCTGTCCAACATCTGCACGGCTTTCTACGTCACTAGAGACGAGGTGGCTAGCCGTAGCATGCTAGCTCGTTCTCAATGGAAAACACTGCTCCAACAGCTACTAGTGGACCAGAATCTCCAAAAGAACTACTTCCTGTCCCTGTTCTACCTCATGTCCCTGTTCTACTTCCTGTCCCTGTTCTGCTTCCTGTCCCTGTTCTACCTCCTGTCCCTGTTCTACCTCCTGTCCCTGTTCTACCTCCTGTCCCTGGTCTACTTCCTGTCCCTGTTCTGCTTCCTGTCCCTGTTCTACTTCCTGTCCCTGGTCTACTTCCTGTCCCTGTTCTGCAGGTATACTGTACAAACTGACCCAGAGTCCCTACGCTGTGCTCCTTTACTGCAGGACTCCTGTGGTTAAACGTTTCTCCCTCAGATGACATGTTATTAAGATGTCCACTAAAGGACAGATGTCCCAGATGTCCCAGTTTCTGCCTGTTATAGAAAACCAACCGCTTCTGATGGACTTCTGTTGCTATTTAACTTTTTTTAAATGCTAAATTTAGCTAAAAACAAATCAAGGCATGGATTCAAATGTTAGTAAAAACGTGTTCTATATGATGAAAGATATGTAGTTTCCAGAGAGAAACGCTACGTACGATCTCGTCCTCCACGTCCCGGGTGAACTGGTGGACCTCCCTGGACTCCACCAGGAAGTCCCTGCGGCGGCGCAGCGGCTCCAGCAGCTGCTGGAACTTGGTCTCCACCACCTGCCTCCGCCCGTCCACCTCGTCCGTGTCTTTGACCTCCGGACCCAGAGCCTTCACCTGGCTCTGCAGCTCCACCACCTCCCGCTGACGCACCTCCACCTGCTTCTCCAGCATCTGTGCAGACGGGGTCATTATCTATAGAAACTAACTCATTATCTATAGATACTGAGTCATTATCTATAGAAACTGAGTCATTATCTATAGAAACTGAGTCATTATCTATAGATACTGAGTCATTATCTATAGAAACTGAGTCCTGCGCTACCTGCTGTTTCTTGAGTAGGATGTTGACAGAGGTCAGGTCCTTCCCGTAGTCGCCGGACTGGATCTGGCCCTCGAGGCCCCCAGCCACTTGTCCAGGTCGGCGCAGCTCTGGGTGAACAGCTCGGCCTTGTTGGCGTCGAACAGGCACTGGGCCTTGGTCTGTGTGGTGGACTCAAGCTCCGCCCACATGGTGTGGAGTGCAGACAGCTTCTCCTGCACCACCGCCTCCGTCTCCGGCTTCTCCGACACCAGCAGCATGCCGTCCTGCAGCACACACACACACACACACACACACACACACACACACACACACACACACACACACACAAGCAAACCGCATCAGTCTCACATCTCTTCTTACTAGCTTAGCTCTTAAAAATGTAACCAAGCTAGCCTACGGTACCGTCTATTTGCTGGATGGTTCCAAGTAACCTCCCTATGGTACTGTCTATTTGCTGGATAGTTTCAGGTAACCTCCCTACGGTGCCATCTATTTGCTGAATGGTTCCAGGTAACCTCCCTACGGTACCGTCTATTTGCAGATGGTTCCAGGTAACCTCCCTACAGTACCATCTATTTGCTGGAAGGTTCAAAGTAACCTCCCTACAGTACCATCTATTTGCTGGTTGGTTCCAGGTAACCTCCCTACAGTACCATCTATTTTCTGGATGGTTCCAGGTAACCTCCCTACGGTACCATCTATTTGCTGGATGGTTCCAGATAACCTCCCTACAGTACCATCTATTTGCTGGATGGTTCCAGGTAACCTCCCTACAGTACCATCTATTTTCTGGATGGTTCCAGGTAACCTCCCTACAGTACCATCTATTTGCTGGATGGTTCCAGGTAACCTCCCTACAGTACCATCTATTTTCTGGATGGTTCCAGGTAACCTCCTACGGTACCATCTATTTGCTGGATGGTTCCAGGTAACCTCTCTACGGTACCGTCTATTTGCTGGAAGGTTCCAGGTAACCTCCCTACGGTACCGTCTATTTGGTGGATGGTTCCAGGTAACCTCCCTACGGTACCGTCTATTTGCTGGATGGTTCCAGGTAACTTCCCTACGGTACCGTTTATTTGCTGGATGGTTTCAGGTAACCTCCCTACAGTACCGGTGCTGTCTACCTTCTGGATCTTGACCTACCTTCTGGACTTGTCCTACCTTCTATACCTTGTCCAGCCACTGCCTACCTTCTGGATCTTGTCCTACCTTCTGGACCTTGTCCTACCTTCTGGATCTTGTCCTACCTTCTGGACCTTGTCCTACCTTCTGGATCTTGTCCTACCTTCTGGATCTTGTCCTACCTTCTGGATCTTGTCCTACCTTCAGGACCTTGTCCTACTTTCTGGATCTTGTCTACCTTCTGGATCTTGTCCTACCTTCTGGACCTTGTCCTACCTTCTGGATCTTGTCCTACCTTCAGGACCTTGTCCTACTTTCTGGATCTTGTCTACCTTCTAGATCTTGTCCTACCTTCTGGACCTTGTCCTATCTTCTGGCCCTTGTCCAGCCACTGCCTTCCTTCTGGATCTTGTCCTACCTTCTAGATCTTGTCTTACCTTTTGGACCTTGTCCTACATTCTGGACCTTGTCCTACCTTCTGGATCTTGTCCTACCTTCTGGATCTTGTCCTACCTTCTGGACCTTGTCCTACCATCTGGACCTTGTCCTACTTTCTGGACCTTGTCCTAGCTTTTGACCTTGTCCAGGCACTGCCTAGCTTCTGGAGCTTGTCCTACCTTCTGGACCTTGTCCTACTTTCTGGACCTTGTCCTACCTTCTGGACTTTGTCCAGCCACTCCTTGTTGGACTGCAGCTCGGCCATGAAGGCCTGGTGCTTCAGCCACTTGCTGTGCAGGTTCCTGGCCTCGTCGTACGTCAGGTCCTGAGCCGTGAGCATCTTCTCATCGATCCACAGAGACAGCTGGACACACACACACACACATAAAGACACACACACAGAGAGAGACACACACAGACACACACACACAAATATAGACACATCAGCAGCAGGAATGGGGTCAAACTTTGCAAACTTGTGTGTCTCTTAATGTGTGTGTGTGTGTGTGTGTGTGTGTGTGTGTCTCAGTGTGTGTGTGTATGTGTCTCAGTGTGTGTGTGTGTGTGTGTGTGTGTGTCTCAGTGTGTGTGTCTATGTGTCTCAGTGTGTGTGTTTATGCGTGTGTCTCACTGTGTGTGTGTGTCTTTATGTGTGTGTGTGTGTGTGTGTGTGTGTGTGTGTACCTCCTGACAGTCCTGCAGAAACTTCTGCAGGTCTCTGTTGTCCTTCAGTCTCATCAGCAGCTCCACCGCAGCCTCCCTGTTCTTCTTATGTCTGAGGACAGAATACTGCCTGCTGATTGGCTGAGGACACTTCACACATACAGAATACTGCCTGCTGACTGGCTGAGGACACTTCACACATACAGAATACTGCCTGCTGATTGGCTGAGGACACTTCACACATACAGAATACTGCCTGCTGTACCTGTTGTCGATGGAGACCACCTCTCCTGTATCCGCCGGCGTTGACGTTGCCGCCGCCGCCGCCAGCCGCGGCCGGCCTCCACCACGCCGTTGATCTTGTCCTCGTTGGCGTCCATGGTGGTCATGAAGTCCTCCTGCTTCTTGATAGCGGCCTCAGCCTCCAGGGTGGGGGCATCTCCGTGTGGGCCAGGACGTACTCCTGGGGGCATAGGTAAATCATAAGGGATGATCTTCTGGCGAGAAGGGGAATGTGTGTGTCTGTGTGTGTGTGTGTACCTGGTTGTTGAGGAAGGCCTCGGCCTGCTTGCTGTCCCTGAGGAACAGCTGGTAGGCGGTGGACTGGCTCAGCAGGTTCTGCCGGTTCTCCCACATGCGGTGCAGCTCGTCCCAGCCGGTGTGGAGCGCCTGCAGCCGCTGGCGCAGGAACATGTGCTGCGCGTCCGTCTGTCCCCGTCACCGTCTCGCCCATGGCCCGCATGCGCTGGTAGTCCTCCTCGTAGTTTTGGATCTCGGTGCGGATGGCGTGGTGCTGGCCCACCAGGCGCTGGGCCTCGGCCGGCGTGGTGGGCCCGTCCTCCGAGGCAACGGCGGTCTGCGTGCGCGACAGCCACGCCTGGAAGTCGCCCAGCTCGCGCAGGAACTGCTGCAGCTTCCGGGCCTCGCCCAGCGAGTCCTCGCGGGTCCTCAGGGCCTCCTTCATCTGGTCCCAGACGGCCGTGATCTCCGCCAGGCGGCCTGGGAGGCAGGGGCGGGGGTTGGGGGGGGAGAATATTATTATGAAATCATGCAGCTCCAGGTAACTGTGTATTATAGGTATTATTATATTATTATATTATAACATGTGATCTGGCGGGTACCTGTGATGGCGCTGGCTTGGTCCGGTGCTCTCCCAGGCGCTGGGCTTCCCCCAGGTCTCCCAGCTTGTCCTCGATGGCGGCCAGGTCGCGCTCCATGCCCGTGAGCTTCCTTTGCAGCGCCATGACGCGCCGTCAGGTCGTTGCCCAGCTCCTGCGTGGACTCGATGACCTTGGTCTCTCTCCCGGATCCAGGACTTGGTCTCGTTGCAGTCCAGGTGGTAGTTCTGCACGCCGAGAGCCGAGTTCAGGGACTCCTTCTTCTGGTCCACCAGGTCACGGAACTGGCTCCACCTTCACACACACACAACAGAGGACATGAGTAGAATCAGCCAATCAGAATTGACCTGCAGAGTGCCAAGGTTGACAGCGAGTGAGACGTGAGACTCCCATCTGTCCTCTCCCATCTGCCCTCTCACATCTGCCCTCTCCCATCGGGGACTGACAATTGCCCCTACAGAGCGCCCCTACGCCATGGTCTAGATCTAGGTAGTCTCTGGTTTTGAAGCCTGTACTGGCCACATAACGAGGTTTTGAGTTATTAACAGGACTTTGGGGTCTGCGTTACCTGTTGTTGAGTTTGTCCTGCTGGGTCTTGATGTCCTTCTCACTTGGGTGCCCATTGTGGATCAGCTGCCTGGCGATCTGCGTCACCACGGCAACGCGGACGCCTGGTTGTTCATCTGGCTCCAGACTCTCAAACCTGCAGAGGACAGAAGAGCATCAAAAGAACATTGATATAGGAAATAGATATATGGTCTGTTGTGGTCTGTTGTGGTCTGATGTGGTCTGATGTGTCTGTTGTGGTCTGATGTGGTCTGATTTGTCTGTTGTGTCTGTGTGGTCTGTTGTGGTCTGATGTGGTCTGATGTGTCCCTACCGGTGCTGGACCACCTCCAGGTCCTCCAGGCTCTGGGGGATCTCCAGACCGTGGAGCCACTGCTCCTTCTCGCCGACCCAGACCTGGCAGGCGTCGGCCTCGCTGAGCATCCTGTAGAGTGCCAGGGCGTCCTGCAGGGCCTGCTTCCTGAGCCCGGTCAGCGCAGTCACCTCCCGGTACCGGTCCTCCATGCCGGCCAGCGGGCTCGCGCCTCCTCCGCCCCGCTGGCAACGCCGCCTGCTCGTGCAGCGAGTCGATGACGGGCCGGTAGCGGGCCACCTCGCGGCATCCTTGTGCGTGCGGACCAGCGCCTGCGTGGAGAACTCGTTGGCCCGTGTCCCCGGAGGACACGATGCGCAGGGCGTCCAGCATCCACGCGTCCACGTCATCCCGCGTCCGCCTGGAACTGGTGCAGCGCCAACGCCTCCAGGCGCGCTTCTCGCCGCCGCCAGCTGCTCTAGAGCAGCCCACTGGGCCTGCAGGGGGTGGGGGACATTTTTATTTTAGTTAACCTTTATTTAACCAGGAAGTCCCTTGAGATTGAAATCTCTTGTATATTATATAAATATAAATTGTATATTATAAATGCAGATACCGATGCCTAGTATCAGAATATCACACACACTAATATTAATATTAATTAATTAATATTAATCTAAAGTGTAGATTAGCTAGCTGCTAGCTCTCTAGCTGCTAGCTCTCTAGCCCCCCACTACCTGCAGGTCATCGATGCGGTCCAGGATCTTGGCGGAGGCGAAGTGCCCCCCCTGGACCATGGCCTGGCCTCGGCCACGGTGTGTCTGAGGTGCCGCGCGGCCGCTCATCTCGTCCTCCAGGCGCGCTGCTGGCTGAGCAGGCGCACCGCCCTGTCAGGTCCTTGGCCCCCGTTGGGTCCGTGGCCCCCGTCAGGTCCCTTGCCCCCGTCGGGTCCCTGGCCCCACCTGTCGGGTCCCTGGCCCCCGTCAGGATCTGTTCCTTCTCCCGGATCCAGCCCTCCTCCTCCGCCATGTCCCAGAAGAACCTCCAGAGGCGGCGGGACTCGTCCAGGCGTGCGCGGCGCTCGGCGGCCAGCTGGGTCAGCTCCTGGTAGCAGAACTCCAGGTGGGAGACCCGGTCCTGGATCACCTGGGGGTCGCAGGGCCTGTAGCCTGGACAACCAACACACTTCATCATTACTCACATGGCTTAGGTCTCTTTATTTACTATTCTCACTAATTATTCTTATTTTAGGTTTGGAACGATGTAGATCAGAACTGACAGCTAAAGCTCTTTCTCCCCCACTTACTCCATCCATCCCCTCTCCCTCCCTTTCTCACCATCGGTGCTGATGGAGGACCTGGTGGCGTTGGTGCTGACGGCCTTGACCCGGTCTGCCTGGATGGCGATGTCGGCCTCCACCAGAGCGTGTTTCTGCAGCAGGTCCTCCACCCCCAGCAGGTGCTTCCCGTAGTCCTGGGACAGCAGCAGCATCTGGGGGTAATCACATTAATGTGATGTATGTATTTCTCAACACAAAGATTAATCGATTAGCTATTTGATAATCGATTAATCGGTTTGAGATGAGCCAGCCGCCCACCTTCATCTCGTCCATCCAGTCCATGATGTGGAGCATCTCCTGGAAGACCCTCTGCAGACCCAAGTTCATCTCCAGCCGGAGGCGCCGCGCCCGCAGCAGCTCCAGCAGGTACTCCCACAGCCGGACCACGTTGTCCTTCCTGGCCGTCACGCGCTTGATGTCGTGGTAGTGCTCCGCCTCCAGCTCCCTCGCCACGGAAACCACCGCCTGCACGCGCTCCTCGTACGCCGCGATGTCCGTCTCGATGGCTTCGTGCTTCTTGGTGGCCGCCCCACGGCCTGCAGATCGAACCCAAGTTGTCCTGGAGAGAGAATCCGCACGTTAGTCTGGAGCTAGCATAGCTGCGTATATCAACAGCTATGAGTGTGCATCTTCTTACCTGGGACACCAGTCTCTGGTTCTCGCTGAGCCAGGTCTCTCTCATGGCCGCCTTGCGGTCAAAGCGTCTGGCGAGTTGTTCCAGCTTCTCCTGACGAATCAGCTCCGTCCTCAGGGCCAGCTCCCTCTCGTGCTCCGCCTTCTCCAGGCGCTCCCAGGCCTGAGGACGAAGATGCCGTCACATCAAACACTCCCAACATCCCCTCTCTAACACGGTTTAAAAAGTCAGATAAAACCGCTAACCCTGCTTGAACATCCCTCTACGTTCTGCAGATCACCCCTAAAAACAGGAAAAGCCTGATCTGTAGACCACGTTCTGCCTGGGACACGTTAGCAACCTGCCTGGGACACGTTAGCAACCTGCCTGGGACACGTTATCTGTTGGGGGCTGCTCTCACCTTGTTGATGTCTGAGATGAGCTTTCCCTCTCGGGGCATGTAGACCTTCTGGTTGTTGGCCCTCATCTTACTCTGGATGGTGAACAGGAGAACCTCCAGGTTCCCCTTCTCCGTGAACCTGGACACACAGAGACACAAGTCACTAAGGAGACAGCAAAGGGGAGGAGACAGGACACATCTAGGAAGGGAGGAGACAAGGACACATCTAGGAAGGGAGGAGACAAGGACACATCTAGGAAGGGAGGAGACAAGGACACATCTAGGAATGGAGGAGACAGGACACATCTAGGAAGGGAGGAGACAAGGACACATCTAGGAAGGGAGGAGACAAGGACACATCTAGGAATGGAGGAGACAGGACACATCTAGGAAGGGAGGCGACAGGACACATCTAGGAAGGGAGGAGACAAGGACAAATCTAGGAAGGGAAGAGACAGGGAGATATCTAGGAAGGAAGGAGACAAGGACACATCTAGGAAGGGAGGAGACAAGGACAAATCTAGGAAGGGAGGAGACAAGGACACATCTAGGAAGGGAGGAGACAAGGACACATCTAGGATGGGAGGAGACAAGGACACATCTAGGAAGGGAGGAGACAAGTACACATCTAAGAAGGGAGGAGACAAGGACACATCTAGGAAGGGCTCTGTGTGTGTGTGTGTGTGTGTGTGTGTGTGTGTGTGTCTCTGTGTGTACTAACTTGGGGGGCTTCTCCACGGTCCGGTACGTGTTGAAGGCCTGCAGCTGCTGCTGGACGCCCAGCAGCGAGTTGGAGAACTTCCTGTTGTTGAGGATGATGATGGTCTGCTCGATCCACTCCAGCAGCGCCGCCGCCAGACACTCGTACTTCTCCACCATCGTCTCCGTCTCGATGGCGTTGTCCAGCACCTGGACGGACAGACGGGCTCCGCCAGGTTGCTACGGGTTACGGAGATCTGTCTAGCATAGCGCTGGTACACGGCCCGATAATCACTGCATCCACAGTAGCCGTAGCCGTTAGCCTCCACCGAAAGCTAACGCTAGTTTAGCTAACAGCTAATTTGGCTAACCGCTAGCTAGCTGAGACAGCATGTAAAAGACTGTCGCTGCCAGATGTGAGGAGAGACCAGATGTGAGTCTCCTGCTCAGATTTTAACGGTTTACGACATAACTCATACTGAGATTATTGAAATCCATGAAATAATAAAATTTCTCATTGCAACATTATCAGAAGTCTCTCGTTAGCATCTTATACGCTCATTAGCATCCTATATACTACTTGTCTTATATGCTACTTGTCTTATTAATCTTGTCGCAAAGTGTCAAGATGTGCATTCATTTAAAAAAAAGTACATTCATTTTTTTAAAAGTACGTTGACTTTTCAACACGTTGGCAGCAGAAACAGCAGCATTCAGAGGAGAAAACTAAAGGTAGAGTTAGATGTTACTGCTGGACCTCCATCCGTCTGCACGTGCTCAGATGTGATCCTGATGAACGACCCGGCACCACCTGTTCCACAGCAGCTGTCTGCCGTTAGCCGCTAGCCTCCACCGGAAGCTAACGCTAGTTTAGCTAACAGCTAATTCAGCTAACCGCTAGCTGAGACAGCAAGTAGAAGACCTTCAAATATATATATGTACATTTTGAAAAGCTAAGTGAAAGATGAAATGTATGATATGACTGTTTCCTGACCTTCCCGATGCGTTTGCCCTCCACCTTCAGCGCCTTCATCTTGGAGAAGTAGTGGTAGTACGTCACCACGTAGGTGATGACCGACTTCTCGTCAGGGTGGTCCACGCTGATGTCTGCAACGCATCTCACAGTTACCTCCCGCTGTCCTCCATGGAGCTGCTCATTACTTTCTTATATATAATACTTAATATTTGATTTATTTCAGTTTTAATAGACTAGATTTATTAGATTTAAAGTCGCAGTAACATTATAATGGTAGTACTGCTATTCTAATGTTACTGCGTCTTTAAGAGACTAGATTCATTAGATTAAAAGTTGCAGTAACATTATAGTAGTAGTACTGCTGTTCTAATGTTACTGCGTCTTTAAGAGCGTGGTCTGGGTCTCACCCTCGGGGTCCAGCAGCTTGGTGAGGCCCAGGTGCTGCTCCGCCAGGTTGAAGGCGTTCTGCAGGTTGTGATGAGCGTTGGACTTCTTCAGTTTGTCAAAGTCAATCAGATCGGGCCTGAAAGCACAAGGGGGGGGGGGTATGTATGTTAAAATACAGGGGCAGTATACACACCCTATGTTAAAATACAGGGGCAGTATACACCCCCTATGTTAAAATACAGGGGCATAAGTATACACCCCCCTATGTTAAAATACAGGGGCATAAGTATACACCCCCCTATGTTAAAATACAGGGGCTTAAGTATACACCCCCTATGTTAAAATACAGGGGCATAAGTATACACCCCCCTATGTTAAAATACAGGGGCTTAAGTATACACCCCCTATGTTAAAATACAGGGGCATAAGTATACACCCCTATGTTAAAATACAGGGGCATAAGTATACACCCCCTATGTTAAAATACAGGGGCATAAGTATACACCCCTATGTTAAAATACAGGGCATAAGTATACACCCTATGTTAAAATACAGGGGCATAAGTATACCCCCTATGTTAAAATACAGGGGCATAAGTATACACCCCCTATGTTAAAATACAGGGGCATAAGTATACACCCCCTATGTTAAAATACAGGGCATAAGTATACACCCCCTATGTTAGAATACAGGGCATTAGTATACACCCCCTATGTTAGAATACAGGGCATATACACCCCTATGTTAAAATACAGGGGCATAAGTATACACCCCTATGTTAAAATGCAGGGGCATAAGTATACACCCCCTATGTTAGAATACAGGGGCATAGTATACACCCCTATGTTAAAATACAGGGGCATAAGTATACACCCCTATGTTAGAATACAGCATAAGTATACACCCCCTATGTTAAAATATAGGCATAAGTATACACCCCTATGTTAAAATACAGGGGCATAAGTATACACCCCCATGTTAAAATATAGGGGCATAAGTATACACCCCTATGTTAAAATACAGGGGCTTAAGTATACACCCCCTATGTTAAAATACAGGGCTTAAGTATACACCCCTATGTTAAAATACAGGGGCATAAGTATACACCCCCTATGTTAGAATACAGGGGGCATAAGTATACCCCCCTGTACCTGTGTGTGTGTATGAAGAGGATAATGATGAAGATGATGAAGAGGAGGGTACCTGTGTTTGTGGATGAGAGCGTTGAAGGCCATGCCGTCTCCAGCTCGCTGAAGTTGTGGATGTTGACGTTGGGATACCTGGAAACACAAGAAGAAGAAAAACAACAACAATAACAAAGTAGAAATAACTGGAAACATGTCTTATATTCTAGTTTCTTCAGGGTACTCCCTTTGCCCCCTTGCCCCCATGGTGTTCTCTCACTGATCTTCATGAGGTAGTCCCTGAAATGGTCCCCCCCCCAGGTGGGCCTTGTCAGGGTTCATTAGTGGAGTTTCTTCCTTATTAATGGAGTTGGACCATCAGAAGTCAGGTTGATACACAGCCGACAGCCTATTGGTCGACTGGTAGAATTCATATTATGGCAAGAACCAATCAGCTAAGAGAAGAGAAACGAGCGGCCATCATTACTTTAAGAAATGAAGTCAGTCGGTCCGGAAAACTGGGAAAACTTTTAATGTGTCCCCAAGTGGAGTCGCAAAAACCATCAAGCTCTACAATGAAACTGGCTCACATGAGGACCCCCCAGGAAAGGAAGACCCAGAGTCCCCTCTGCTGCTGAGGATAAGTTCATCACATGAGGACCCCCCAGGACAGGAAGACCCAGAGTCCCCTCTGCTTCTGAGGATAAGTTCATCACATGAGGACCCCCCAGGACAGGAAGACCCAGAGTCCCCTCTGCTGCTGAGGATAAGTTCATCACATGAGGACCCCCCAGGACAGGAAGACCCAGAGTCCCCTCTGCTGCTGAGGATAAGTTCATCACATGAGGACCCCCCAGGACAGGAAGACCCAGAGTCCCCTCTGCTGCTGAGGATAAGTTCATCACATGAGGACCCCCCAGGACAGGAAGACCCAGAGTCCCCTCTGCTGCTGAGGATAAGTTCATCACATGAGGACCCCCCAGGAAAGGAAGACCCAGTGTCCCCTCTGCTGCTGAGGATAAGTTCATCACATGAGGACCCCCCAGGAAAGGAAGACCCAGAGTCCCCCCTGCTGCTGAGGATAAGTTCCTCTGAGTCCCCAGCCTCAGGAATCAGTTCCAGCAGCTGAGATTAGAGAGCAGATGATAGCACACAGAGTTCTAGCAGCAGACTCATCTCTAGAACAACTGGTAGAGGAGACTGGATCAGACCTTCATGGTCCAATAGAGCTAGGAAACCACGGCTAAGGAGAGGAAACAAGGCTAGGAAACCAATGCTAAGGAGAGGAAACAAGGCTAGGAAACCACGGCTAAGGAGAGGAAACAAGGCTAGGAAACCACTGCTAAGGAGAGGAAACAAGGCTAGGAATCCACTGCTAAGGAGAGGAAACAAGGCTAGGAAACCACGGCTAAGGAGAGGAAACAAGCAGAAGAAATCTGTTTGGACCAGAAACACAAGGAATGGACATTAGACCAGTGAAAATCTGGGGTCTGGTTTGGGGAGACCTGGACCGCAGAGTGAAGGCAAAGAACCGACAAGTGCTGAGCATCATGGGAACTCATTCAAGACTTCAGGTGACGACTTCATGGAGCTCATCAAAAAAGCCAAGAGTGTGTAAAGGGGGGACAAAGGGGAGGGGACAAAGGGGGTACTCTGAAGAAGTATGTGTGTGTGTGTGTGTGTGTTCTCACCCGGCCGTCTTCATCTGACACCAGAGCAGCAGAGCGTCTTTAGCTGATCGTTTCTCTGTGTTGTCTTCAGTCTCACGCTGATGTCCTGGATCTGAAACACAGTAGTACACAGTAGTACACAGTAGTACACAGTAGTACACAGTAGTACACAGTATTAACAAAGTATTATATTATATTATATTAGGTCCCCTCTGATTGGTTGTAGGTCCCCTCTGATTGGTTGTAGGTCTACTGTGATTGGTTGTAGGTCCCCTCTGATTGGTTGTAGGTCCACTGTGATTGGTTGTAGGTCTACTGTGATTGGTTGTAGGTCCACTCTGATTGGTTGTAGGTCCACTGTGATTGGTTGTAGGTCCACTGTAGGTCCACTGTGATTGGTTGTAGGTCTACTGTGATTGGTTGTAGGTCCACTGTGATTGGTTGTAGGTCCACTCTGATTGGTTGTAGGTCCACTGTGATTGGTTGTAGGTCCCCTCTGATTGGTTGCAGGTCCACTGTGATTGGTTGTAGGTCCACTGTGATTGGTTGTAGGTCCACTGTGATTGGTTGTAGGTCCCCTCTGATTGGTTGTAGGTCCACTGTGATTGGTTGTAGGTCCCCTCTGATTGGTTGTAGGTCCACTGTGATTGGTTGTAGGTCCACTGTGATTGGTTGTAGGTCTACCTATCTGTATTATTATAACTGTTCCTGAGATATTAAAACGTATTCTGATGTATTTCTCCGTGTCTCTGGATTCCCGAGGACCCTGAACGTCTCTTCAGGATCTAGTGAGGAGGCGTTTTGGTTCAAAGGTCAATGCGCGATGTCACCAGGGCTGGGTTTCCATGGAGACGGTGTGGACTTTAACCCAATCAGAGGCCGCTCTGTCGCTGAGTCATAAAGTTTATTGGATAAACTTTATGACTCAAAACAACAAAAACTTCAATAACTGTAACGTGCTTTTTGAATAAATAAAACTTTATTAACCTCCAGTTAAAATAACAGAAACAGCGAAAAAACACAGAAAAAAAATTATTTTCTCTGTTGGTGAAATTAATAAATAATATAATAAATATTTATTGTATTTTAATTTAATTAATAATATAAATAAATTATAAATAAATCTTATTTTATTTAACATAAATAAAATTTTAAATATATTTTTATTTAACTTTTTTAATAATATAAATAAATAAATAATAAATAAATAATTTATTTTAAAGTATTTAATATAAATAATAAATAAATAAATATATTATTTCATTTTAATTTATTTAACAATATAAATAAATATAATGGGAGCGGTACGGGTACTGGTGCGGGTGCGGGCACCAGTGCGGGTAGCGGTGTGGGAGTGGTACGGGTACTGGTGCGGGTGCGGGTGTGGGAGTGGTACAGGTACTGGTGCGGGCACCAGTGCGGGTAGCGGTGTGGGAGCGGAACGGGTACCGGTGCGGGTGTAGTGCGGGTACAGGTGTGGTAGCGGTACGGGTGCGGGCACCAGTGCGGGTAGCGGTGTGGGAGCGGTACGGGTACCGGTGCGGGTGTAGTGCGGGTACAGGTACAGTTGCGGGTACCTGGAAGCGGAGGATGATGGTCCAGATGAGGCCCAGCGTCAGGCGGTGGTTCCCGTCCACGATGTCATGGGACCCCATGTTCTCCAGGTGGACCCGCTGCTCCTTCAGGAACTGAAGAGCCTTGTCCACGTTCTCCAGACAGTGGATCCGCATCCGGCCTTTGGCGGCCGCTGCACAGAGGAGGAGGAAGGAGAGGAGGAAGAGGAGGAGGAGGGAGAAGGAGGAGGAGGAGGAGGAGGAGGAGGAAGAGAAGAAGAGGAGGAAGACGAAGGAGAAGGAGAAGAAGGAGGAGGAGGAGGAGAAGAAGGAGGAGGAGGAGGAGGAGGAAGAGGAGGAGGAGGAAGAGGAAGGAGAAGGAGAAAAAAGAGGGAGAAAAGTGGTTACCATGTATAGGACCTGTGTGTGTGTGTGTGTGCGTGTGTGTGTCTCTGTGTGTGTGCGTGTGTGTCTCTGTGTATGTTTGTGTGTGTGTGTGTGTGTGTGTGTGTATGTGTGTGTGTGTGTGTCTGTGTATGTCTGTGTGTGTGTGTCTGTGTGTGTGTCTGTGTGTCTGTGTGTGTGTCTGTGTGTGGGTGTGTGTGTGTGTCTGTGTATGTCTGTGTGTGTGTGTGTGTGTGTGTGTGTCTGTGTGTGTCTGTGTATGTCTGTGTGTGTGTGTGTGTGTGTGTGTCTGTGTATGTCTGTGTGTCTGTGTGTGTGTGTCTGTGTATGTCTGTGTGTGTGTGTCTGTGTGTGTGTGTGTGTGTGTGTGTCTGTGTGTGTGTGTGTGTGTGTGTGTCTGTGTGTGTGTGTGTGTGTGTCTGTGTGTGTGTGTATGTCTGTGTGTGTGTGTGTGTGTGTGTGTGTGTGTGTGTGTGTGTGTGTGTGTGTGTGTGTGTGTGTGTGTGTGTGTGTGTGTGTGTGTGTGTGTGTGTGTGTGTGTGTGTGTGTGTGTGTGTGTGTGTGTGTGTGTGTACCAGTCTCTCCCCAGACAGGACCTCCAGCAGCTTGATGAGCATGCGTCCATCCCTCAGGTCCAGGTACAGGTCTGAGATCCTGCAGGACACCCGGGACAGGTGGGAGTTCACCCACTTAGTGAAGGTCTTCTTCTGGACCGCCTCCCGCTCATCTACACACACACACAAAGACACACACACACACACACACACACACACACTGAACACACAGACACACAACACCACACACAGACACACACACACACAGACAGATACACATTATAAACCCTAAATTCAATGAAAGTAGTGAATGACGGGACGCAGCAGCCCAGTCTGATGGGTCGGGGACCGGAGGGTCGCAGGTTCAAGTCCCCGTACGGACCGAAAGACGGAGTGTGGACTGGCAGCTGGAGAGATGCCGTTCACCTCCTTCTCTACATGTCCCCAACACAGAGGACACAGTCTCTACATGTCCCCAACACAGAGGACACAGTCTCTACATGTCCCCAACACAGAGGACACAGTCTCTACATGTCCCCAACACAGAGGACACAGTCTCTACATGTCCCCAACACAGAGGACACAGTCTCTACATGTCGCCAACACAGAGGACACAGTCTCTACATGTCGCCAACACAGAGGACACAGTCTCTACATGTCCCCAACACAGAGGACACAGTCTCTACATGTCGCCAACACAGAGGACACAGTCTCTACATGTCGCCAACACAGAGGACACAGTCTCTACATGTCCCCAACACAGAGGACACAGTCTCTACATGTCCCCAACACAGAGGACACAGTCTCTACATGTCCCCAACACAGAGGACACAGTCACTACATGTCCCCAACACAGAGGACACAGTCACTACATGTCGCCAACACAGAGGACACAGTCTCTACATGTCCCCAACACAGAGGACACAGTCACTACATGTCCCCAACACAGAGGACACAGTCTCTACATGTCCCCAACACAGAGGACACAGTCTCTACATGTCCCCAACACAGAGGACACAGTCACTACATGTCCCCAACACACAGAGGACACAGTCTCTACATGTCCCCAACACAGAGGACACAGTCACTACATGTCCCCAACACACAGAGGACACAGTCTCTACATGTCCCCAACACACAGAGGACACAGTCACTACATGTCCCCAACACACAGAGGACACAGTCTCTACATGTCGCCAACACAGAGGACACAGTCTCTACATGTCCCCAACACAGAGGACACAGTCACTACATGTCCCCAACACATCAGTAGTGTGTGTGTGTGTGTGTGTGTGTGTGTGTGTCTCTGTCGGGGGGCTTTGTTACCTTGCAGCTGTTTGAACCGCCCCTCCAGCTGGGTGTAGTTACACTGCAGCTCCGCCTCCATTCACCCTGCACCGACACACTGATACTATATATTATATGTTATATAATATATATTATAAATATATATTATATAATATATATTATAAACTATATATTATATAATATATATTATAAACTATATATTATATAATATATATTATATACTATATATTATAAACTATATATTATATGTTATATTTGAAATTTATCCAAAAACATCCAGCACGAGAGGAAAAGTAGTCGGCGAATCACAGCTGCAGATCAGCGCTCTGACGTCTTCTCCTCCTTTATAATCCTTCCACACGGACTTTAACTTCAGGTTCACCCACCGTTCCACGCGTTGCGTTCAGGTTCACCCACTTTATACGCGTTGAGTTCAGGTTCAACGCCTTTTCCTCGGAAATCTGTCCGCCGTCCAGCAGAGAGACAACTATTGAACTAAAAACTAAAACTATCAGACGGATGATGAGAGTAGAAAATCTCCAAAATTACTTTAAAACAGAGACAATAAGTCACCGTGCAGCCGAAGACGGAGACGTCTGAGACAGAGAGAGTCCACAGGTCAGAGGGTGTGTGTGTGTGTGTGTGTGTGTGTGTGTGTGTGTGTGTGTGTGGCCCGCCCACTGCAAAGAGTGGGGCGGGGAAAACACTCGCTCTCCTCTGAATAAACACTGTTAAAAATAAAAATGTGGGATTCATAAATTCCTGAAATTCCAGGTTTTAGTCGAACATTTTAACTTCACATCAAGCTTCAGATTTAATCTTCTGGGTTTATTATTTATTATATTATTAGCATGGAGTCTGGTGGAGATATACTGCTCTATACACACTAAAAGTAGTGATTATTTACATGGAGTCTGGTGGAGATATGCTGCTCTATACACACTAAAAGTAGTGATTATTTACATGGAGTCTGGTGGAGATATGCTGCTCTATACACACTAAAAGTAGTGATTATTTACATGGAGTCTGGTGGAGATATGCTGCTCTATACACACTAAAAGTAGTGATTATTTACATGGAGTCTGGTGGAGATATGCTGCTCTATACACGCTAAAAGTAGTGATTATTTACATGGAGTCTGGTGGAGATATGCTGCTCTACACACGCTAAAAGTAGTGATTATTTACATGGAGTCTGGTGGAGATATGCTGCTCTATACACACTAAAAGTAGTGATTATTTACATGGAGTCTGGTGGAGATATGCTGCTCTATACACACTAAAAGTAGTGATTATTTACATGGAGTCTGGTGGAGATATGCTGCTCTATACACACTAAAAGTAGTGATTATTTACATGGAGTCTGGTGGAGATATGCTGCTCTATACACACTAAAGTAGTGATTATTTACATGGAGTCTGGTGGAGATATGCTGCTCTATACACGCTAAAAGTAGTGATTATTTACATGGAGTCTGGTGGAGATATGCTGCTCTATACACACTAAAAGTAGTGATTATTTACATGGAGTCTGGTGGAGATATGCTGCTCTATACACACAAAGTAGTGATTATTTACATGGAGTCTGGTGGAGATATTCTGCTCTATACACACTAAAAGTAGTGATTATTTACATGGAGTCTGGTGGGTTTGGTGATGGTGATTTCTGTTTCATGTTAAACTAAAAGGATCTTCCTCTTTAAGTTAAAGGTCTATCTCTGTAGGGATCCATCCCATAATGTTGTCACACTTAGAATAATAATCTGAGTCAGCAGCAGCAACAACACAACTTTTAGTGGAGTGAATAATATTTTATATATTGATATAATATACCATTTCTTAATAGATGTGAACATGTTGTGCCAGCTGGAAAAACATTTAATAAGAAAATGTGTTGGGTGTTTTACAGTGTAGAGCGTTCAGCCAATGACGTTACAGCCTGACAATGATGTCATGGAGGGAAGAGGGAGGGGGGGGAGGGGGAGGTTTCCTTTCATTGTTTTTTTTACATTCCTGACTAAAGGACAGGAAATAAGGAACAAACATCCTACACACACACACACACACAGTCACACACACACACACACACACACACACACACACACACACACACACACAGTCTCACACACACACACACACACACACACAGAGACACACACACACAGTCTCACACACACACACACACACACACACACACACACACACACACACACACACACACACACACACACACACCTATCTGTAGAGTATTAGTTTTTATTAATAACTTTTGGGTGTATTAATATTTTGTTATTTTTCTACATTCAGAAATCTTTTGATGGATTTGTTTCGTGTTAATTTAATAACATTTGATGAAAGCACATTTAGTATTTTTAAACTATGAGACCCGGTTTCCCTCCTTCAGCCCCAACGTGTCCAGAAAGAGCCTTCAGATCAGACTCGAGGAGCTCGGTGTGGACAACCTAACCACCAGCTGGAGGAGGCGGTCCCCTTCCTGCTAAACCAATCAGAGTCAGACACAACTTCCACGGGCCAATCACAGCGGTACAACCCTGCTTTAAACCTGTTTCTCTCCCTGGAGGCACCCTGCGTCCCCCTCAGGCACCCTGGGTCCCCCTCCCCTTCCACCTCCAGTCATCGTCACCCAAAGGTACCCTGGGTCCACCTCCCTTCCACCTCCAGTCATCGTCCACCTAGGCACCCTGGGTCCTCCTCCCCTTCCACATCCAGTCATCGTCCCCCTCAGGCACCCTGGGTCCCCCTCCCCTTCCACCTCCAGTCATCGTCACCCAAAGGCACCCTGGGTCCCCCTCAGGCACCCTGGGTCACCCTCCCCTTCCACCTCCAGTCATCGTCACCCAAAGGCACCCTGGGTCCCCCTCAGGCACCCTGGGTCCCCCTCCCCTTCCACCTCCAGTCATCGTCACCCAAAGGCACCCTGCGTCCCCCTCAGGCACCCTTGGTCCTCCTCCCCTTCCTACTCCAGTCATCGTCACCCAAAGGCACCCTGCGTCCCCCTCAGGCACCCTGGGTCCTCCTCCCCTTCCATCTCCAGTCATCGTCCCCCTCAGGCACCCTGGGTCCACCTCCCTTCCACCTCCAGTCATCGTCCACCTAGGCACCCTGGGTCCTCCTCCCCTTCCACATCCAGTCATCATCACCCAAAGGCACCCTGGGTCCTCCTCCCTTCCACATCCAGTCATCGTCACCCAAAGGCACCCTGGGTCCACCTCCCTTCCACATCCAGTCATCGTCACCCAAAGGCACCCTGGGTCCACCTCCCTTCCACCTCCACTCATTGTCACCGAAAGGCACCCTGGGTCCTCCACCCCTTCCATATCCAGTCATCGTCACCCAAAGGCACCCTGGGTCCCCCTCAGGCACCCTGGGTCCCCCTCGGGCACCCTGGGTCCTCCTCCCCTTCCTCCTCCAGTCATCGTCACCCAAAGGCTCCTTCGCCGCCGCCACCAGTGTCTACTGAAAATGTATCTAAAAAAGTTGAATGAGAAACTTTATGTGTAGAACAAGATCAGATCAAATCTTTCTTCTTCTGTTTCTGAAACTTATTTACATGCAACTGTGTTTTCCACTATGTCCTCCTGTCCTCCTATCTGGTCTCTTACCACGAAGGAAATCACTGAACCAATAGCACGACTACACCACCAGACTATACCATGGAGCTCTCTAGATCCACCAGACTATACCATGGAGCTCTCAGATCCACCAGACTATACCACGGAGCTCTCAGACCCACCAGACTATACCACGGAGCTCTCAGACCCACCAGACTATACCATGGAGCTCTCAGACCCACCAGACTATACCATGGAGCTCTCAGACCCACCAGACTATACCACGGAGCTCTCAGATCCACCAGACTATACCACGGAGCTCTCAGACCCACCAGACTATACCACGGAGCTCTCAGATCCACCAGACTATACCATGGAGCTCTCCAGATCCACCAGACTATACCATGGAGCTCTCAGACCCACCAGACTATACCATGGAGCTCTCAGATCCACCAGACTATACCATGGAGCTCTCAGATCCACCAGACTATACCATGGAGCTCTCAGATCCACCAGACTATACCATGGAGCTCTCAGATCCACAGTAACCCTCCATAGTGGTCTCACCGTTGCATTGCCCTCACACGTTCTAACGCTGTGACTTACTAAAACTTCATTAACAGCCACGCTATTGCATTTTATTTTCAGATTCAAAACGCCACCTTACCAGCACTTCTCCTGACCCACATGAGACCAGGACGCCTCACTAGGTCGGTCTCACAGGCCCGACCCACATGAGACCAGGACCCCTCACTAGGTCGGTCTCACAGGCCCGACCCACATGAGACCAGGACCCTCACTAGGTCAGTCTCACAGGCCAGACCCACATGAGACCAGGACCCTCACTAGGTCGGTCTCACAGGCCCGACCCAAATGAGACCAGGATGCCTCACTAGGTCGGTCTCACAGGCCCGACCCACATGAGACCAGGACGCCTCACTAGGTCAGTCTCACAGGCCCGACCCACATGAGACCAGGACGCCTCACTAGGTCGGTCTCACAGGCCCGACCCACATGAGACCAGGACGCCTCACTAGGTCGGTCTCACAGGCCAAACCCACATGAGACCAGGACGCCTCACTAGGTCAGTCTCACAGGCCCGACCCACATGAGACCAGGACGCCTCACTAGGTCGGTCTCACAGGCCCGACCCACATGAGACCAGGACGCCTCACTAGGTCAGTCTCACAGGCCCGACCCAAATGAGACCAGGACGCCTCACTAGGTCGGTCTCACAGGCCCGACCCACATGAGACCAGGACGCCTCACTAGGTCAGTCTCACAGGCCCGACCCACATGAGACCAGGACGCCTCACTAGGTCGGTCTCACAGGCCCGACCCACATGAGACCAGGACGCCTCACTAGGTCGGTCTCACAGGCCAAACCCACATGAGACCAGGACGCCTCACTAGGTCAGTCTCACAGGCCCGACCCACATGAGACCAGGACGCCTCACTAGGTCGGTCTCACAGGCCCGACCCACATGAGACCAGGACGCCTCACTAGGTCAGTCTCACAGGCCCGACCCAAATGAGACCAGGACGCCTCACTAGGTCGGTCTCACAGGCCCGACCCAAATGAGACCAGGATGCCTCACTAGGTCGGTCTCACAGGCCCGACCCAAATGAGACCAGGACGCCTCACTAGGTCGGTCTCACAGGCCCGACCCAAATGAGACCAGGACGCCTCACTAGGTCGGTCTCACAGGCCCGACCCAAATGAGACCAGGACGCCTCACTAGGTCGGTCTCACAGGCCAGACCCACATGAGACCAGGACGCCTCACTAGGTCAGTCTCACAGGCCCGACCCACATGAGACCAGGACGCCTCACTAGGTCGGTCTCACAGGCCCGACCCACATGAGACCAGGACGCCTCACTAGGTCGGTCTCACAGGCACTTTTTCCACTTCCTCCATATAAAAACAACTCTGGTCAGAAACACCAAGATGTGGAACGACATCACATCAGAACAATATTAATTACATAATTAAATAATTACAAAATAAATAAAAACCCAACAAGGCGCCATCCGGCCCAACAGGAACTGGACCGTGAGTCCGGCGGCGGCGGCCTACCTGCGAGCGCCTTGATGCGCGAGCTCGAAGAGCGCGCCGAGCTGTTCTCGTTGTCCCAGTCCTCGTCCCAGCGGTTGTTGACCGTGTCGTTGCTGCTGTACTGCTGCTGCAGCTCCAGGTGCTCCAGGTCGCCGGCCACCGTCGTCATCATGACCTCTGACCTCTGACCTCTGACACACGCCTCAAAGTCAGCGGGGACGCGTCCACATCGGCCGCCTCAGGCCCGGCCTGCAGGAAGCAGCACATACACCTGGTCAGAGGGCATTCTGGGAAATCACAGCAACAACACACAACAGAAACAACACACAACAGAAACAACACACAACAACAACAAAAACACAACAACAGAAACAACACACAACAACAACAAAAACACAACAGCAACAACACACAACAGCAACAACACACAACAGAAACAACACACAACAACAACAAAAACACAACAACAGCAGCAATAACACACAACAATAACATCAACAACAACAAACAACAACACAAACACACAACAACAGCAACAACAACACAACAGCAACAACACACAACAATAACAGCAAGAACAACACCACACAACACAACAACAGCAACACACAACAACAGCAACAACACACAACAATAACAGCAAGAACAACACCACACAACAACACACAACAACAGAAACAACAACACCACACAACACACAACAGCAACAACACACAACAGCAACAACACAACAGCAACAACACAACAACACACAACAACAGCAACACACAACAGCAACAACAACACACAGCAACAACACCACACAACAACAACAACAACACACAACAATAATAGCAAGAACAACACCACACAACAACACACAACAACAGCAACAACAACACCACACAACAACAACACACAACAGCAACAACACAACAGCAACAACACACAACAGCAACACACAACAGCAACAACACACAGCAACAACAACACACAACAACAGCAACAACACACAACAATAACAGCAAGAACAACACCACACAACAACACACAACAACACCACACAACAACAGCAACAACACACAACAGCAGCAACAACAACACACAACAACAACAACAACAGCAACAACACAACAACAGCAACACACAACAACAGCAACAACAACACACAACAGCAACAACAACACACAACAGCAACAACAACATACAACAACAGAAACAACACACAACAACAACAAAAACACAACAACAGCAACACACAACAGCAACAACACACAACAGAAACAACACACAACAACAACAACAACAACAACACAACAGCAACAACACACAACAACAGCAACAACAATAACAGCAAGAACAACACCACACAACACACAAAAACAGCAACAACATACAACAACAGCAACAACACACAACAGCAGCAACAACAACACACAACAGCAACAACAACAACAGCGGCAACACACAACAATAA
>JABXJD010000576.1:230000-240000 GCA_013375575.1 Percina caprodes | reverse complement strand
CTGCAGACCCCCCTTCGGCGGACCGTACCATCTAAACCAAATCAAAACAAGCTTCTAGCCTGTATACATGTCTGCAGACCCCCCTACGGCGGACCGTACCATCTAATGTTTTGATTATGTGTTATTATTACAGGAGAATAATCATTTCCTTTCCATAATAAAGACAGTTGGACTATAAGTTGATGCAGGAATCATTTCCTGGGTTATTAAATGCCCCCACTAGTTAAGATTAAAGGGGGAATTTAGGCTCTGCACCGTCAGTCTGTTTCCAGCATGTTCCCCCTCCCGGGACAGCTGCTGGAGGCCGGACAACACACCGCAAATGTGCGCTGTTTATTATCTCTCACACACACACACACACACACACACACACACACACACACACAAATACAGAGAGACACACACACACACAAATACAGAGACACACACACACACAAATACAGAGAGACACACACACACACACACACAAATACAGAGACACACACACACACAAATACAGAGACACACACACACACACACACACACACACACACACACAAATACAGAGAGACAAACACACCCACCCACACACACACACACACACACACACACACACTCCCTCCCTCCCTCCTCGCGCCGCGGCCACGCCTGTTTCTGCCTCCATGGCGCACCGTTATTTTCCTCCATCCTGCAGCCGACACTAATGGCTGCCAGGGCGGGGGCACGGGCGGCGGACACGCGGGCCAAGGCGCAGCAAGGCACGGATACGGGGAGCGGATCCACCCGGGAGGGGCAGAGAACCGGAGCGTCCGGGGAGACTCTCTGTTACAGACCGGAGAACAGAGTCCGGGAGGCCGACATGAAGCGAGCCGAGGATCCGGCGGGTCCCTCCGCAGCGCTCCAATCAGAGCCCCGGTGGAGACACACGGAGACACACGGAGACACACGGAGACACACAGAGACACACAAAGACACACAGAGACACACAGAGACACACAGAGACACACGGAGACACACGGAGACACACGGAGACACACAGAGACACACGGAGACACACAAAGACACAGCAGAGCCGCTTACCTGCTCAGAAAAGTCCGCTAACTTCCGCTGAAGAAGAAGAAGAAGAAGAAGAGAGGAGCGACCGACGGAGAGGAGGATCTGCTGCTGCTGCTGCTGCTGCTGCAGGGAATGACGGGAAATAATCCGCACTGCCCCCCCTCCCCCTCCTCTTCCCCCCTCCCCCTCCTGCAAGGGCGTAGCTTTGGTTTCCACATGGGTGGAGGGTGGGGGGGGGGGACACATTAACAGGTCGGCCCCCATAAAATGTTAATTTCCTGCATTCTGAGGAATGTTTCTGGAACAATTTACGGTGCAAATGTTCTCATTTATGAATATTCTCCTTTATTGCTTAAAACTTTCTGTATATTCAAAACATCAACGCTGAAGACAAAACATGACATCAAAGCTTCAATAAAATAAAGCAACATGAAAGCATCGCTTTATTAACCTTTATTAACCTTTATTAACCCTTTATTAACCCTTTATTATAATCTCCTTGTTGTTATTACACACACATGCTCAGGTCCTATACATGCACTAATGGAGAGATGTGGGGGGCTTCTAGTGCTGGACCAGCACCCTGAGCGGTTGTGGGGGTTCAGTGCCTTGCTCCAGAGCACCCTGGCAGTGACCCAGGAGGTGAACACTCCCCCACCATACTTTGGTCCGAACGTGGACTTGAACCAGCGACCCTCCAGTTCCCAACAAACCCCCCGAGCTACTGCCCCCCCCACTTATTATTAATTATTAAGAATGAGCCCAGTGGAGCTCCCCCTAACGTCTACTGACGACTCGTCCTGTTGTTCTATGTTTTCTACACCTAATGTTCCTGTTTTACATCGTTGGGCTAAAGAAACTCCACCTGCAGATGGGATGACCCTCGGCTCCGCTCTGCCATCTACACCACCCTGCTGCTGTACAAGACCATCACTATCTACACCACCCTGCTGCTGTACATGACCATCACTATCTACACCACCCTGCTGCTGTACATGACCATCACTATCTACACCACCCTGCTGCTGTACATGACCATCACTATCTACACCACCCTGCTGCTGTACATGACCATCACTATCTACACCACCCTGCTGCTGTACATGACCATCACTATCTACACCACCCTGCTGCTGTACATGACCATCACTATCTACACCACCCTGCTGCTGTACATGACCATCACTATCTACACCACCCTGCTGCTGTACATGACCATCACTATCTACACCACCCTGCTGCTGTACATGACCATCACTATCTACACCACCCTGCTGCTGTACATGACCATCACTATCTACACCACCCTGCTGCTGTACATGACCATCACTATCTACACCACCCTGCTGCTGTACATGACCATCACTATCTACACCACCCTGCTGCTGTACATGACCATCACTATCTACACCACCCTGCTGCTGTACATGACCATCACTATCTACACCACCCTGCTGCTGTACATGACCATCACTATCTACACCACCCTGCTGCTGTACATGACCATCACTATCTACACCACCCTGCTGCTGTACATGACCATCACTATCTACACCACCCTGCTGCTGTACATGACCATCACTATCTACACCACCCTGCTGCTGTACATGACCTATCTACACCACCCTGCTGCTGTACATGACCATCACTATCTACACCACCCTGCTGCTGTACATGACCATCACTATCTACACCACCCTGCTGCTGTACATGACCATCACTATCTACACCATCCTGCTGCTGTACATGACCATCACTATCTACACCACCCTGCTGCTGTACATGACCATCACCATCTACACCACCCTGCTGCTGTACATGACCATCACTATCTACACCACCATGCTGCTGTACATGACCATCACTATCTACACCACCCTGCTGCTGTACATGACCATCACCATCTACACCACCCTGCTGCTGTACATGACCATCACTATCTACACCACCCTGCTGCTGTACATGACCATCACTATCTACACCACCCTGCTGCTGTACATGACCACCACTGTCCTGTAATAATGAATGAATTACTGAGGGTGGTGTTCCTGCGCCGGCCTCCTTCCAGAGTCCAGAGCTGCGGAGGTGATTAGATGAGTCGTCAGCTTTATTATTAATTTCCTCTGATAATTCATCAGTCTGAGCCATTTGTTATAATAATAATAATAATGTGTGACGTCAGCTGGTTAAATGTGGATATGTTCTAGTGTCTTCTCTCTCAGGGACAGGAGACTGGATGTCTTGGAGCTGAGGACAGGAGGAGACTGGATGTCTTGGAGCTGAGGACAGGAGGAGACTGGATGTCTTGGAGCTGTGGACAGGAGGAGACTGGATGTCTTGGAGCTGAGGACAGGAGGAGTCATGTGACTGGACCTAATCTCCAGATGATTGTGTTAACGGGTCTCCGGGAGAGTAACGTGAGCCGGCGAGACGCCGCTGACGGCAGCACCGACTCACTTACACCCGGAGAGGAAGCACTAACGAGCGCTGTGATTGGACGAGCTCCCAGAGTGCATCAGTCACTGACCTGAGTGCTGCTGCCTTCACATCGATCCTCCAGAGGAAGTCGTCCCCGCTGACAGGAACACAGTCCTCCCAAAACCCCGGCAACATATCACAGCAACAACATGTCACAGCAACAACATATCACAGCAACAACATGTTAACATCAACAACATGTTAACAGCAACAACATGTTAACAGCAACAACATGTTAACATCAACATATCACAGCAACAACATGTTAACAGCAACAACATGTTAACATCAACAACATGTTAACAGCAACAACATGTTAACATCAACATATCACAGCAACAACATGTTAACATCAACATATCACAGCAACAACATGTTAACATCAACAACATGTTAACAGCAACAACATGTTAACATCAACAACATGTTAACAGCAACAACATGTTAATATCAACAACATGTTAACATCAACAACATGTTAACATCAACATATCACAGCAACAACATGTTAATATCAACAACATGTTAATATCAACAACATGTTAACATCAACAACATGTTAACATCAACAACATGTTAACATCAACAACATGTTAACATCAACATATCACAGCAACAACATGTTAATATCAACAACATGTTAATATCAACAACATGTTAACATCAACAACATGTTAATATCAACAACATGTTAACATCAACAACATGTTAATATCAACAACATGTTAACATCAACAACATGTTAATATCAACAACATGTTAACATCAACAACATGTTAACATCAACATATCACAGCAACAACATGTTAATATCAACAACATGTTAACATCAACATATCACAGCAACAACATGTTAATATCAACAACATGTTAACATCAACAACATGTTAACATCAACAACATGTTAACATCAACATATCACAGCAACAACATGTTAACATCAACATCATGTTAACATCAACATATTACAGCAACATGTTAATACATCAACATAATACAGCAACATGTTAACACATCAACATATTACAGCAACATGTTAATACATCAACATATTACAGCAACATGTTAATACATCAACATATTACAGCAACATGTTAATACATCAACATATTACAGCAACATGTTAACACATCAACATATTACAGCAACATGTTAATACATCAACATATCACAGCAACAACATGTTAATACATCAACATATTACAGCAACATGTTAATACATCAACATATTACAGCAACATGTTAACACATCAACATATTACAGCAACATGTTAACACATCAACATATTACAGCAACATGTTAATACATCAACATATTACAGCAACATGTTAATACATCAACATATTACAGCAACATGTTAACACATCAACATATTACAGCAACATGTTAACACATCAACATATTACAGCAACATGTTAACACATCAACATATTACAGCAACATGTTAACACATCAACATATTACAGCAACATGTTAATACATCAACATATTACAGCAACATGTTAACACATCAACATATTACAGCAACATGTTAACACATCAACATATTACAGCAACATGTTAACACATCAACATATTACAGCAACATGTTAACACATCAACATATTACAGCAACATGTTAACACATCAACATATTACAGAAACATGTTAATACATCAACATATTACAACAAACGAAACATATTAACATCATATTGAGCATGTTTATTTGTCTTATTTTATCCCTTCCTTATTAGAGCAAATATATCAACTGCATCATTAGTTAGTGCACATATAGTGTACATGTTACTTATATTAAAAGATGACTATTGTATTTCAATGAGTTATGAAGGAAAATGTCAAACATATTACAATTTCTCCTGGTCTCCCTTGTAGGAGCGACTGTCTCTTTAAGAAGCCCGGTCTCCTCTGATTGGCCAGCGCCTGATTGGCCAGCTCCACCAGACTCCATGTAAATAATCACTACTTTTATGAATATAGCGTATTTTGTGATGATAAAAGTAGTGATTATGTCTGTCCTGTAGAGTTCCTGTACCGTTCGTTGAGGTGTAGCAACTCCAACTGAACAGTGAGGTCTACTGAACTCTATTCATGAACGCGAAGAAATGCTGAATTCTTTGTAGGCAGATTTATTTTCTTCACATTGTGCTAAATCCATACATATGAGATGAGAGACAAGAGAGTGGTTCTGCTACTAGAGCAGGTCTAGACCGCTCTATAATCTACAGATAGAGCAGGTCTAGACCACTCTATAATTTACAGATAGCGCAGGTCTAGACCGCTCTATAATCTACAGATAGAGCAGGTCTAGACCGCTCTATAATCTACAGATAGAGCAGGTCTAGACCGCTCTATAATCTACAGATAGAGCAGGTCTAGACCGCTCTATAATCTACAGATAGAGCAGGTCTAGACCGCTCTATAATCTACAGATAGAGCAGGTCTAGACCGCTCTATAATCTACAGATAGAGCAGGTCTAGACCACTCTATAATTTACAGATAGCGCAGGTCTAGACCGCTCTATAATCTACAGATAGAGCAGGTCTAGACCGCTCTATAATCTACAGATAGAGCAGGTCTAGACCGCTCTATAATCTACAGATAGAGCAGGTCTAGACCGCTCTATAATCTACAGATAGAGCAGGTCTAGACCGCTCTATAATCTACAGATAGAGCAGGTCTAGATCGCTCTATAATCTACAGATAGAGCAGGTCTAGACCGCTCTATAATCTACAGATAGAGCAGGTCTAGACCACTCTATAATTTACAGATAGCGCAGGTCTAGACCGCTCTATAATCTACAGATAGAGCAGGTCTAGACCGCTCTATAATCTACAGATAGAGCAGGTCTAGACCGCTCTATAATCTACAGATAGAGCAGGTCTAGACCGCTCTATAATCTACAGATAGAGCAGGTCTAGACCGCTCTATAATCTACAGATAGAGCAGGTCTAGACCGCTCTATAATCTACAGATAGAGCAGGTCTAGACCGCTCTATAATCTACAGATAGAGCAGGTCTAGACCACTCTATAATTTACAGATAGCGCAGGTCTAGACCGCTCTATAATCTACAGATAGAGCAGGTCTAGACCGCTCTATAATCTACAGATAGAGCAGGTCTAGACCGCTCTATAATCTACAGATAGAGCAGGTCTAGACCGCTCTATAATCTACAGATAGAGCAGGTCTAGACCGCTCTATAATCTACAGATAGAGCAGGTCTAGACCGCTCTATAATCTACAGATAGAGCAGGTCTAGACCGCTCTATAATTTACAGATAGCGCAGGTCTGAACCGCTCTATAATCTACAGATAGAGCAGGTCTAGACCGCTCTATAATCTACAGATAGAGCAGGTCTAGACCGCTCTATAATCTACAGATAGAGCAGGTCTAGACCGCTCTAAATCTACAGATAGAGCAGGTCTAGACCGCTCTATAATCTACAGATAGAGCAGGTCTAGATCGCTCTATAATCTCAGAATAGAGCAGGTCTAGACCGCTCTATAATCTACAGATAGAGCAGGTCTAGACCACTCTATAATTTACAGATAGCGCAGGTCTAGACAGCAACTATAACATCTACAGATAGAGCAGGTCTAGACAACTCATAATCTCAACAGATAGAGCAGGTCTGAACCGCTCTATAATCTACAGATAGAGCAGGTCTGAACCGCTCTATAATCTACAGATAGAGCAGGTCTGAACCGCTCTATAATCTACAGATAGAGCAGGTCTAGACCGCTCTATAATCTACAACAGGTCTAGAACCACTCTATAATTTACAGATAGCGCAGGTCTAGACCGCTCTATAATCTACAGATAGAGCAGGTCTAGACCGCTCTATAATCTACAGATAGAACAGGTCCAGACCGCTCTATAATCTACAGATAGAGCAGGTCTAGTGCTCTATAATCTACAGATAGAGCAGGTCTAGATGTCTATAATCTACAGATAGAGCAGGTCTGAACCGCTCTGCAAATCTACAGATAGAGCAGGTCTGAACATGCTCTATAATCTACAGATAGAGCAGGTCTAGACCGCTCTATAATCTGAATAGAGCAGGTCTAGAACGCTCTATAATTTACAGATAGAGCAGGTCAGACATCTATAATCTACAGATAGAGCAGGTCTACACCGCTCTATAATTTACAGATAGAGCAGGTCTAGACCGCTCTATAATCTACAGATAGAGCAGGTATAGACCGCTCTATAATCTACAGATAGAGCAGGTCTAGACCGCTCTATAATTTACAGATAGCGCAGGTCTAGACCGCTCTATAATCTACAGATAGAGCAGGTCTAGACCACTCTATAATTTACAGATAGCGCAGGTCTAGACCGCTCTATAATCTACAGATAGCGCAGGTCTAGACATCTATAATCACAGATAGAGCAGGTCTAGACCGCTCTATAATCTACAGATAGAGCAGGTCTAGACCGCTCTATAATCTACAGATAGAGCAGGTCTAGACCGCTCTATAATCTACAGATAGAGCAGGTCTAGACCGCTCTATAATCTACAGATAGAGCAGGTCTAGACCGCTCTATAATTTACAGATAGAGCAGGTCTAGACCGCTCTATAATCTACAGATAGAGCAGGTCTACACCGCTCTATAATTTACAGATAGAGCAGGTCTAGACCGCTCTATAATCTACAGATAGAGCAGGTATAGACCGCTCTATAATCTACAGATAGAGCAGGTCTAGACCGCTCTATAATTTACAGATAGCGCAGGTCTAGACCGCTCTATAATCTACAGATAGAGCAGGTCTAGACCACTCTATAATTTACAGATAGCGCAGGTCTAGACCGCTCTATAATCTACAGATAGCGCAGGTCTAGACCGCTCTATAATCTACAGATAGAGCAGGTCTAGACCGCTCTATAATCTACAGATAGAGCAGGTCTAGACCGCTCTATAATCTACAGATAGAGCAGGTCTAGACCGCTCTATAATCTACAGATAGAGCAGGTCTAGACCGCTCTATAATCTACAGATAGAGCAGGTCTACACCGCTCTATAATTTACAGATAGAGCAGGTCTAGACCGCTCTATAATCTACAGATAGAGCAGGTCTACACCGCTCTATAATTTACAGATAGAGCAGGTCATGACATGACGACGACATGAGAGTTAAAGTGATTCAACACTCGGAGACATGTAGACATTTTGTGGTTTTATTGAATGTGATAAATAGAAAATAATCGACATGGATCACAGATCTCTGGGAAATCAAAAGGTTTCTTCTGCTGTCAGAAGTCCAGCCACTCCGTCATGTAGATGCAGGTAGACGGAGAGATCTCTCCGCCTTCGTGACAGTCATCAAACACCTGCAGACAGGAGACAGGAAGTCAGGCAACGCCATGGAAACACCCTAACCCTACAGGACAGATGTTCATCATCAGGGAGAAACAAGCTGTAATGTTACCCTACAGGACAGATGTTCAGCATCAGGTAGAAACAAGCTGTAATGTTACCCTACAGGACAGATGTTCATCATCAGGTAGAAACAAGCTGTAATGTTACCCTACAGGACAGATGTTCATCATCAGGTAGAAACAAGCTGTAATGTTACCCTACAGGACAGATGTTCATCATCAGGTAGAAACAAGCTGTAATGTTACCCTACAGGACAGATGTTCATCATCAGGTAGAAACAAGCTGTAATGTTACCCTACAGGACAGATGTTCATCATCAGTCAGTGTCCACTAAAAGTTGTGTTGTTGCTGCTGACTCAGATCCCTACAGAGATAGACCTTTTAGTTAAAGAGGAAGATCCTTTTAGTTTAACATGAAACAGAAATCACCATCACCAAACCCACCAGACTCCATGTAAATAATCACTACTTTTAGCTTATATAGAGCAGCATATCTCCACCAGACTCCATGTAAATAATCACTACTTTTAGCGTGTATAGAGCAGCATTTCTCCACCAGACTCCATGTAAATAATCACTACTTTTAGCATGTATAGAGCAGCATATCTCCACCAGACTCCATGTAAATAATCACTACTTTTAGCTTATATAGAGCAGCATATCTCCTCCAGACTCCATGTAAATAATCACTACTTTTAGCTTATATAGAGCAGCATGTCTCCACCAGACTCCATGTAAATAATCACTACTTTTAGCATGTATAGAGCAGCATATCTCCACCAGACTCCATGTAAATAATCACTACTTTTAGCTTATATAGAGCAGCATGTCTCCACCAGACTCCATGTAAATAATCACTACTTTTAGCGTGTATAGAGCAGCATATCTCCTCCAGACTCCATGTAAATAATCACTACTTTTAGCGTGTATAGAACAGCATATCTCCACCAGACTCCATGTAAATAATCACTACTTTTAGCTTATATAGAGCAGCATGTCTCCACCAGACTCCATGTAAATAATCACTACTTTTAGTGTGCATAGAGCAGCATATCTCCACCAGACTCCATGTAAATAATCACTACTTTTAGTGTGTATAG
>JABXJD010000576.1:195000-225000 GCA_013375575.1 Percina caprodes | reverse complement strand
ACACACACACACACTTTTTTATTAAAACAAACACCCCAAATCCAATACAGTAGTGAGGTGCTCCTTAGTTAACCAGCAGGCGGCGCATCCGTGCTATTTCTGGACAATCTGGATGAAAACGGGTCAAATCTGACCCGAGGACAACAGGAGAACTAACCCCGTGTTGTCCCCCCGGGTTAAAATATGGACTCAAATTGGACATTTTCGTCCCTTTTTCAGACTTTGTTTTTTAGCCTCCACTACCACCACCTTATTAGTTTTACACTATTATTTAGAATTCATGGTCAATAACCCTCATTTATATAGAATTATATGTAATATTAATGTTAAAAAGCAGAAATTATGAATTATTTTGACTAATAGTTAAGATCAGAGGAATTAAAGAGCGTTGGAAGGAATCCATTTTATGGTAATTTGGTTAAAAGAAACTCATATTTCAGATATATACATTTATTAAAGGGTCAAATCTGACCCGAGGACACCAGGAGGGTTTATAACGCTGTATGAAAGTTATTTAAAAAGATGTTTTCATATGCTCAGATTTCGGGGGGATAATAAATAGCTCGTTTTGCCCACTAAACGCCGAATGAACAATAATCTCACTACGGTTCAGAATACGTGTTTCTTCCTGTTATACGGCCTATTTCTGTCTGATGATAAACGAGTGAAGTCTAAATTTGATATAATTTGAACGGAGTTTGGCGCACCAGGTACAGACCACCGTAGCGCCACTCGCCCATCCTGTGTTGCTAAGCGAAACATTCTCATTGAAACGCAGTTAAAGATGCTTGAAAGTGTCCTCATTGTGTTGAAATAGAAGCTGACTTGATGCCGAATTTGAAGTAGACTTACTCCGGTTCAGAGGACGTGTATTAGCAGCTTATGGCCTATTTCTGTCTGATGATAAACGCGTTAACACTAAATTTGATATAATTTTAACGGAGTTTGGCGCACCGGGTAAACCGCGCCACCGTTGATCCGCTGACGCTGCGCCGGACTCACCTGTTCTCCACCTCCGCGGCATCTGAGAGATTCGTCTCCTTCTTCACTTTGACTTCTGCCATTTTCTAACTGTTGTGTGTCTGTCTTCACCGTCCGAGCTGCGGAGTTAGCCTGCTAGCTAATGCTGTCAGACGGACTGAGCGCCATGCTAGTTCTGGGTCCTCAGAAGTAAGAGGGGGCGTCCTGAAAACTGCCTGTTCAAAATAAATCACGGCGCAGTTGTTATTCTTTTAAAGATTCAGTCCTCTGAGGACATTATTCATGTAGACAACAAATGAAATATGTTACACCCAGAGACACAGACAGACTCCAGGGAGACACATTATATTATTACATATTTAAGGACCAATCAGGCTGCTGGTTGGTCTCTGAGGACGTTTTCAGTCTTTTTTATTCAATTTTTTCATTTTATTAATAAAGAACATTTACATCACTCAGGTAACATACCTGTCCTCCCTCAGCAGGGGACGGTCTCTGATCAGGTAACATACCTGTCCTCCCTCAGCAGGGGACGGTCTCTGATCAGGTAACATACCTGTCCTCTCTCAGCAGGGGACGGTCTCTGATCAGGTAACATACCTGTCCTCCCTCAGCAGGGGACGGTCTCTGATCAGGTAACATACCTGTCCTCTCTCAGCAGGGGACGGTCTCTGATCAGGTAACATACCAGTCCTCCCTCAGCAGGGGACGGTCTCTGATCAGGTAACTAGTAAAATGAACTATAAATGTAGAAACCATCTAACTCGGACAATAACAAACCAGTTGTGTGTTCATTGCAGTACTTAAAGTACTGCGTCCTCCAGCAGAGCAGTATATCATGACAGCCTTCACGTTGGGCTGATGTAGAGGAAGACCAGAAGACCTGAAGACCAGAAGACCTGGGCAGGAGGTGGCACTGCAACAGATACTGGAGGACGGCATACCACAATAATGGGGGTGTCGTTGTCTCTGTGTGTCTGTCTGTCTGTGTGTGTGTGTGTGTGTGTGTGTGTGTGTGTGTGTGTGTGTGTGTGTGTGTGTGTGTGTCTGTCTGTCTTTGTGTGTGTGTCTGTGTGTGTGTCTCTGTGTGTGTGTGTCTGTGTGTGTGTGTCTGTGTGTGTGTCTGTCTGTCTCTGTGTGTGTGTGTCTGTCTGTCTCTGTGTGTGTGTGTCTGTCTCTCTCTGTGTGTGTGTCTCTGTGTGTGTGTGTCTGTCTCTCTCTGTGTGTGTGTGTGTGTGTCTCTGTGTGTGTGTGTGTGTGTCTGTCTGTGTGTGTGTGTATCTCTGTGTGTATGTGTGTGTGTGTCTGTGTGTGTGTGTGTGAAAGTATAACATATGTTCTGATATTAATCCAGATTTAGCTGTAGCTGTGTCCCTCTACCGTGAACAGAGTGAACATGAGTTTGTGTTCTCCAACGTGTCCACACTGCTGTTGTGAAGCTACAGCTCACGAGTGTGTAGTCAAAGAGAAATATGAAATATTGGATATTTCAGTAACTTACAGATTTAGAAAAATAATGAATTTTCCAGTTATCAAACGAGTAATCTACTACGTTCCCCAACACGTCGTGGAGACGTGCCATTTAAAACCACTGGAGATGTATTCCAGGTATCTGTTGGGTAGTTTCAGGCCACAACACAAATAAATATATATATATATATATATATATATATATATATATATATATATATATATATATAAAAATGGAGACCAACCGTCCACATCTGTTGACCGGCTGGGCCACCGTAGGTTCTAGTTTTTAGACTGTTGTTCCTCCATCATTTAATAATGAACCTGTTGTTGTGCTTCTTCTTCTGGGGCGGCAGAGTCCTGCAGGTTGGACTCTGGAGGTCTGCCAGGGTCCTGCAGGTTGGACTCTGGAGGTCTGCAGGTCTGCCAGGGTCCGGCAGGTTGGACTCTGGAGGTCTGCCAGGGTCCTGCAGGCTGGACTCTGTGGAGGTCTGCAGGGTCCTGCAGGTTGGACTCTGGAGGTCTGCAGGTCTGCCAGGGTCCGGCAGGTTGGACTCTGGAGGTCTGCCAGGGTCCTGCAGGCTGGACTCTGTGGAGGTCTGCAGGGTCCTGCAGGTTGGACTCTGGAGGTCTGCAGGGTCATGCAGGTTGGACTCTGGAGGTCTGCAGGGTCCTGCAGGTTGGACTCTGTGGAGGTCTGCAGGGTCCTGCAGGCTGGACTCTGTGTATGTCTGCAGGGTCCTGCAGGCTGGACTCTGGAGGTCTGCAGTGTCTCCAGCTGCTGTGAGACTCCTGACTGACGGAGCTGGTGGAACGCTGCCAGCTGCTTCTGACTGGCAGAGCTCCACCCCGACCGCCCTCTGCTCCACCTCACACTCACTTCTAGTTTGGGATGTAAAGGTGGAGGACGTGATGAACACAGACCACGTCTGGAGACGGAGGACCACGTCTCTCTGTCCTCATCTGGACGGACTTTAACAGGTGAGCAGCCTCCTAACAGGTAACATTACTATTATTATTAAAGATGATGTTTTGGGCTTTTCTGCCTTTATTTGGTAGGACAGCTAGGGGAGAAAGGGGGAAGACATGCAGGATTCTAACCCTGGACCTCTGCCTTGAGGTATAGAGCTCTCAGTATATGTGTGCCTTATTCTATGATTTGTGTCTTTTGGCCAAAATGAGCCTTTATATGTTGAGCGGACTCTGATTTAATCAACAGGAAACACGTTAGATTGAAATCAGTTCACTTCTGAGGAACGAGGGAATGTTTAGTGAAATCTGAAGAGACAAGTTAAAACCTGCAGTTTGTCTCTGGCAGGTCTGGAGCCAGGAAATCCTAATATGGGCATAGAGGGTGTAGCCTGGTGGAGCTGAGCTGTGATAGGCCGGGACAGTTGACTGCAGGGTGTTCAATGCACCAACCAGAACGTTTAAATCCATGTTGTGTATTTTGTCGAGGCTGAATGTGTCCTCGACAAAATACACCAATTCAGAACAGGTGAAATACTGCATGAGAGGAACTGTACGGGGTCAATAATGAGTACTGTTGCAGTAAAAGTCCTGCAGGGAAGATGTAGTTAAAGTATTAAAACAGTGTAGAAAGTGTAAAGGAGCCAGACAGTTGGGTTTAATGGTCTAATCCTCCCAGACGGATTGGGGATCTTACACTCTGCAGCAGTACAGATACCAGACCACACTGATGGTACTGCTGACGAGTCCCCCAGTAGTCCCCCAGTAGTCTCCCAGTAGTCTCCCAGTAGTCCCCCAGTAGTCTCTCAATAGTCTCCCAGTAGTCTCCCAGTAGTCTCTCAATAGTCTCCCAGTAGTCCCCCAATAGTCTCCCAGTAGTCTCCCAGTAGTCCCCAGTAGTCTCCCAGTAGTCTCCCAGTAGTCCCCAGTAGTCCCCAGTAGTCTCTCAATAGTCTCCCAGTAGTCCCCCAGTAGTCTCCCAGTAGTCTCTCAATAATCTCCCAGTAGTCCCCCAATAGTCTCCCAGTAGTCTCCCAGTAGTCTCCCAGTAGTCCCCCAGTAGTCTCCCAATAGTCTCCCAGTAGTCTCCCAGTAGTCTCCCAGTAGTCCCCCAGTAGTCTCTCAATAGTCTCCCAGTAGTCCCCCAGTAGTCTCCCAGTAGTCTCTCAATAGTCTCCCAGTAGTCCCCCAATAGTCTCCCAGTAGTCTCTCAATAGTCTGCCAGTAGTCCCCCAATAGTCTCCCAGTAGTCTCCCAGTAGTCCCCAGTAGTCTCCCAATAGTCTCCCAGTAGTCTCCCAGTAGTCCCCAGTAGTCTCTCAATAGTCTCCCAGTAGTCCCCCAGTAGTCCCCCAGTAGTCTCCCAATAGTCTCCCAGTAGTCCCCCAATAGTCTCCCAGTGGTCTCCCAGTAGTCTCTCAATAGTCTCCCAGTAGTCCCCCAATAGTCTCCCAGTAGTCTCCCAGTAGTCCCCCAATAGTCTCCCAGTTAATACTCAGACACTTTACAGTAAAACCAGACCATTTATCACATAATAACAGAAATATGAAACTAGCATATTTAAAGCAATTAAAACAGAGTAGCCACAACTTTGTAAAATAAAAAAATAAAAATAAAAGTGGAGTGACTAGTCGGCTGAGGAGATATTTTACATCCTGACACATTCAGTCGGTCCGCTATCGTCTGTTGGGCTTTCTCTCCGTTTGATAACAGCTGTATTAACCTTTCTGCTTCACCTCCTCGTTACTTTCCATATTATATCTTCACCTCCTCGTTACCTTCCATATTATATCTCCACCTCCTCGTTACCTTCCATATTATATCTCCACCTCCTCGTTACCTTCCATATTATATCTCCACCTCCTCGTTACCTTCCATATTATATCTTCACCTCCTCGTTACTTTCCATATTATATCTTCACCTCCTAGTTACCTTCCGTATTATATCTCCACCTCCTCGTTACTTTCCATATTATATCTCCACCTCCTCGTTACCTTCCATATTATATCTCCACCTCCTCGTTACCTTCCATATTATATCTCCACCTCCTCGTTACCTTCCATATTATATCTCCACCTCCTCGTTACCTTCCATATTATATCTCCACCTCCTCGTTACCTTCCATATTATATCTCCACCTCCTCGTTACTTTCCATATTATATCTTCCCCTCCTCGTTACTTTCCATATTATATCTTCACCTCCTCGTTACCTTCCATATTATATCTTCACCTCCTCGTTACTTTCCATATTATATCTTCACCTCCTCGTTACCTTCCATATTATATCTTCACCTCCTCGTTACCTTCCATATTATATCTTCACCTCCTCGTTACTTTCCATATTATATCTTCACCTCCTCGTTACTTTCCATATTATATTGTCACCTCCTCGAGGAGGTGGTGAATCAGTAAATCTGTGATGATACCGTGGTCTATTTAAGAAAGCTGTGAACGTGCACTTATCCCAGCTATCTCCACCTGGCTGGACATAGCTCCACCTGTTCATCCTGGTTATCTCCACCTGGCTGGACATAGCTCCACCTGTTCATCCTGGTTATCTACACCTGGCTAGACATAGCTCCACCTGTTCATCCTGGTTATCTCCACCTGGCTGGACATAGCTCCACCTGTTCATCCTGGTTATCTACACCTGGCTGGACATAGCTCCACCTGTTCATTCTGGTTATCTACACCTGGCTGGACATAGCTCCACCTGTTCATCCTGGTTATCTACACCTGGCTGGACATAGCTCCACCTGTTCATCATGGTTATCTACACCTGGCTGGACATAGCTCCACCTGTTCATCCTGGTTATCTACACCTGGCTGGACATAGCTCCACCTGTTCATCCTGGCTATCTCCACCTGGCTGGACATAGCTCCACCTGTTCATCCTGGCTATCTCCACCTGGCTGGACATGGCTCCACCTGTTCATCCTGGTTATCTCCACCTGGCTGGACATAGCTCCACCTGTTCATCCTGGTTATCTACACCTGGCTGGACATAGCTCCACCTGTTCATCCTGGCTATCTCCACCTGGCTGGACATAGCTCCACCTGTTCATCCTGGCTATCTCCACCTGGCTGGACATAGCTCCACCTGTTCATCCTGGTTATCTCCACCTGGCTGGACATAGCTCCACCTGTTCATCCTGGTTATCTACACCTGGCTGGACATAGCTCCACCTGTTCATCCTGGTTATCTCCACCTGGCTGGACATAGCTCCACCTGTTCATCCTGGTTATCTTCACCTGGCTGGACATAGCTCCACCTGTTCATCCTGGCTATCTCCACCTGGCTGGACATAGCTCCACCTGTTCATCCTGGCTATCTCCACCTGGCTGGACATAGCTCCACCTGTTCATCCTGGCTATCTCCACCTGGCTGGACATAGCTCCACCTGTTCATCCTGGTTATCTCCACCTGGCTGGACATAGCTCCACCTGTTCATCCTGGTTATCTCCACCTGGCTGGACATAGCTCCACCTGTTCATCCTGGTTATCTCCACCTGGCTGGACATAGCTCCACCTGTCCATCCTGGTTATCTCCACCTGGCTGGACATAGCTCCACCTGTCCCTCCTGGTTATCTACACCTGGCTAGACATAGCTCCACCTGTTCCTCCTGGTTATCTACACCTGGCTGGACATAGCTCCACCTGTTCCTCCTGGTTATCTACACCTGGCTGGACATAGCTCCACCTGTTCATCCTGGTTATCTACACCTGGCTGGACATAGCCCCACCTGTTCCTCCTGGTTATCTACACCTGGCTGGACATAGCTCCACCTGTTCCTCCTGGTTATCTACACCTGGCTGGACATAGTTCCACCTGTTCCTCCTGGCTATCTACACCTGGCTGGACATAGCTTCACCTGTTCATCCTGGTTATCTACACCTGGCTGGACATAGCTCCACCTGTTCATCCTGGTTATCTACACCTGGCTGGACATAGCTCCACCTGTTCCTCCTGGTTATCTACACCTGGCTAGACATAGCTCCACCTGTTCATCCTGGTTATCTACACCTGGCTGGACATAGCTCCACCTGTTCCTCCTGGCTATCTACACCTGGCTGGACATAGCTCCACCTGTTCATCCTGGTTATCTACACCTGGCTAGACATAGCTCCACCTGTTCATCCTGGTTATCTACACCTGGCTGGACATAGCTCCACCTGTTCCTCCTGGCTATCTACACCTGGCTATCTACACCCGGCTTGACAGAGCTCCACCTGTTCATCCTTGCTCGGCAAACGTGCAACCGATTAAGCCGCGATGAGCAGATCACAATAAGTCAAGTGCCGCTTTTTCACTTATCCTGGATATCTTTATTCTACTTTCGTGCAACAGGCCCCAGGTTTAGACCTGCTCTTTATGAAAGACCTGGGAGATAAATAACATCCCAGAGTCCGGTCTAGACCTGCTCTTTATGGAAAGACCTGGGAGATAAATAACATCCCAGAGTCCGGTCTAGACCTGCTCTTTATGAAAGACTTGGGAGACCGGACTATGGGATGTTATTTATCTCCCAGGTATGACTCCTTTAATGAACTGTTCTCTTGTAATTTGAGTTTGATTTACTCAGATTGTGTGTGGGTGAGCAGGGTGAGTGTTTCTGTGCACAGGAGACTCTCCGTCCTACAGAGGACTCAGAGACACTGAGGAGCCAGGAGACCAGATCCCAAACCCAGGATAGAGAGGCTCAGTGAATGAGGTGTTGAAGGTGTAGAGGTGGATCAGTGAGTCAGAGGAGACTGTGTAGAAGGACAGAGATCCAGCAGGACAGTCCACAAACACTGCTACTCTACCAGAGACAGAGGACGAGGAGACAGGGAGGACTGTTTCTCTCTTATTGTGCCAGACAGAGTAAGGACCATCAGAGCAGACCAGACTCCAGGACTGATCATTATATCCAAACCCACAGTCATCACTGTCTCCTCTCCTCCTGATTCCTCTGTAACTCACTGATATATAAACATCTCCTCTTCTCTGGACCTCCCAGTAACAGCGACCAGTCAGACCCTCTCTACACAGCAGCTGATACCAGGACTCAAACCTCTCTGGATGACCAGGATATCGCTGATCCTCCTCCACACGTGTCACCTTCCTGTTGTCAGACAGTCTGAGTTTCCTGTTCACCGTGTTTGGGTCCAGGGAGAGTTCACAGGAATCTGACGGAGACAACGAGACACAACACAGCATCAGTTCATCATCTAACCCACCTGATAGTTTATTTGTTGCTTTATTACATAATTACTTTATGTTGATTAGATCAAAACTTGACAATGAAACAACGAAATTGGATTATCTTTCAAATGAGAATAGAATTCCGAAACAAGCTTTAAATTCACCTTCCTTCTTTTCTTAAATCTTTTGATGTAAAATGATGCTGATGATACTCTGATTTTTCTCTCTGATTCAAATCCTGATTTCATAAATTCCAAATGATCTGATCTTCAGCTTTTACATGACTGGTTGAAAAAGGACCATTTAACCATCAATGTACAGAGAACTGAATGTATGTATTTTCATTCATCCAGAATGTTTTTTTCTTTAACTGATTCTATTACTATAACCAAGAACTTGTCGTCACAAAGACTTCCAAATATCTTGGTGTGCTACTTGATTCCCACCTTACACACCGGGAACATGTGTCTAACTTAACAAAAAAGTTGAATCAGAAACTTTATGTGTAGAACAAGATCAGATCAAATCTTTCTTCTTCTGTTTCTGAAACTTATTTACATGCAACTGTGTTTGCCACTATGTCCTCCTGTCCTCCTATCTGGTCTCTTACCACGAAGGAAATCACTGAACCAATAGCACGACTACACCACCAGACTATACCATGGAGCTCTCAGATCCACCAGACTATACCATGGAGCTCTCAGATCCACCAGACTATACCATGGAGCTCTCAGATCCACCAGACTATACCATGGAGCTCTCCAGATCCACCAGACTATACCATGGAGCTCTCAAATCCACCAGACTATACCATGGAGCTCTCAGATCCACCAGACTATACCATGGAGCTCTCAGATCCACCAGACTATACCATGGAGCTCTCCAGATCCTCCAGACTATACCATGGAGCTCTCCAGATCCACCAGACTATACCATGGAGCTCTCAGATCCACCAGACTATACCATGGCGCTCTCCAGATCCACCAGATTATACCTTGGAGCTCTCAGATCCACCAGACTATACCTTGGAGCTCTCAGATCCACCAGACTATACCATGGAGCTCTCAGATCCACCAGACTATACCATGGAGCTCTCAGATCCACCAGACTATACCATGGAGCTCTCCAGATCCACCAGACTATACCTTGGAGCTCTCAGATCCACCAGACTATACCATGGAGCTCTCATATCCACCAGACTATACCATGGAGCTCTCAGATCCACCAGACTATACCATGGAGCTCTCAGATCCACCAGACTATACCATGGAGCTCTCCAGATCCACCAGACTATACCATGGAGCTCTCAGATCCACCAGACTATACCTTGGAGCTCTCAGATCCACCAGACTATACCATGGAGCTCTCAGATCCACCAGACTATACCATGGAGCTCTCAGATCCACCAGACTATACCATGGAGCTCTCCAGATCCACCAGACTATACCTTGGAGCTCTCAGATCCACCAGACTATACCATGGAGCTCTCAGATCTATACCATGGAGCTCTCCAGATCCACCAGACTATACCATGGAGCTCTCCAGATCCACAGTGATCCTCCATAGTGGTCTCACCGTTGCATTGCCCTCACACGTTCTAATGCTGTGACTTACCAAAACTTCATTAACAGCCACGCTATTGCATTTTATTTTCAGATTCAAAACGCCACCTTACCAGCACTTCTCCTGACCCACATGAGACCAGGACGCCTCACTAAGTTGGTCTCACAGGCCCGACCCACATGAGACCAGGACGCCTCACTAGGTCAGTCTCACAGGCCCGACACACATGAGACCAGGACGCCTCACATGCCCGACCCACATGAGACCAGGACGCCTCACTAGGTCAGTCTCACAGGCCCGACCCACATGAGACCAGGACGCCTCACTAGGTCAGTCTCACAGGCCCAACCCACATGAGACCAGGACGCCTCACTAGGTCAGTCTCACAGGCCAGACCCACATGAGACCAGGACGCCTCAACGACACAACAGTGTCATATGCATTTATATGTTTTTTTATTTTATTGTTATTTTATGTTCACTTTGGTGGTGCAGAGGCAGATGTCCTTATCTGTGTAATACTCAGGTCAGTTTGCAGTACATATGTGTATACACATGTATCATGTATACATTCATATACACCATGTATACACGGTGTGTTGTATATCTGTTTCAGTTATCACCGTTCTGAATGTCATTGATGTTCAGAAAAACAATTTGTTAACAAAAATCTTTATTCCCCAATACAATAAACATAACAGGCAAAAACATTACATTAAATATATTACAGAACCATCAACTATTAGAACCATAACTTACACGTCACACACAGAAAAAGGCTTAAAATGTGTAAAACTAAAAAAAGACACAAGACCACAAACAAACAAATTAACTACAGCTGTTCTGATATTCCAGAACAGTCTGAAGCCTCCTCCCAGCTGGATGTGCCTGGACCACCCCCCCTAGGGAGGCCCCCAGGAGGCATCCTTACCAGATGCCCGAACCATCTCAACTGGCTCCTTTTGACATGACTGAGCTTCTCACCCTATCTCTAAGGGGACGTCAACCCCCTCCTGAGGAAACCTATTTCGGCCGCTTGTACCCTGGATCTCGTTCTTTCAGAAAACTGACCGGCAGATCGACAGTTTTGACTTCTGGCTAAACTCTCTTTTCATCACAATGGTGTGATAAATGAAATGTAATACAGCACCCACTGCGCCAATTCTCCGACCAATCTCCCGCTCCATCGTCCCCTCACTCGCAAACAAGACCCCAAGGTACTTGAACTCTTTCACTTGGGGTAAGGACACATTTCCTACATGGAGAAGGCACTCCATCGGTTTCCTGCTAAGAACCATAGACTCGATATCCTGTCCATAAATATTACAAACAGGATTGGTGACAAAGCGCAGCCCTGGCAGAGGCCAACCCTCCAGAACCTGGAACAAATCCAACTTACTGCCGAAAACCCGGAAGTTTATTTCAGATTCAAATGCTATTTTAGTTTATTATTATTAGTTAGGCATTAAGATCATTTTTTCTTCTTATTTTGTCAGTTTAATCTATTCTACAAGGTTCTGCAAGTGTCTCTGGATTTGTGGATTTGAACAATGCACTGCAGAAATAAAGTGTTCTGCTTGTGGTGGAGTCTGCATGAGAAAAGAGTTTTAGAAATGTTGTCATTGACTGTTTTGTGTTAAATCAATGCAAGAGCCTGGGTCTGGGTCTGGGTCTGGGTCTGTCCGAGGTTTCTTCCTAAAAGGGAGTTTTTCCTCGCCACTGTCGCACTGTTGCTTGCTCTGGAGGGAACTACTAGAACTGTTGGGTCCTTGTAAATTCTGGAGTGTAGTCTAGACCTACTCTATCTGGTCTAGACCTGCTCTATCTGGTCTAGACCTGCTCTATCTGGTCTAGACCTACTCTATCTGGTCTAGACCTACTCTATCTGGTCTAGACCTGCTCTATCTGGTCTAGACCTGCTCTATCTGGTCTAGACCTGCTCTATCTGGTCTAGACCTGCTCTATCTGGTCTAGACCTACTCTATCTGTAAAGTGTCTTGAGATAACTCTTGTTATGAATTGATACTATAAATAAATTGAATTTAATTGAATTGAAAGATGATGCAGTTTGTGCCTTTTGTTTCTCTATGTGAATAGTTTTGACAATGTGACTTCCATTGTAAGTGATGCTTACTAATACAATACTAATCCTACTGTCAGATGCTTTGTTTTTATTAATCAAAGTGAAAGCACACTCACACTTCCTTGGACCAGGTTTCAGCCTCTGCTCTCCACAATGATCCAGCCTGGAGGAAGAAATAAAGTCAGAATAAACCTTCAGAAGCTTCCTCATCTCTCATCTTCAAAACATATCAAACATCTCAGGTTTCTAAGGTCAAAGATGAACTCTGAACATAAACATAATCAAGACGTCCCCAAAGTGCTAGAATAAGGATGTAACTTAATAATAATAATAATAATAATAATAATAATAATAGGAGTTGGGTCTCAGCGGGGAACACATTCTCCACGGTTATCACCAGGCTGCTGGTACACACCGTGACACCAGTGAGCTCTGCTGTGTGTTCATACCTTAGAGTGTCCAGTCTGCATTGTGGATCGTCCTGTCTAGCTGAAAGCAGCTTCACCCCCAAATCTCCTGGATGATTGTAGCTCAGGTCCAGCACTCTCAGATGGGAGGGGTTGGAGCTCAGAGCTGAGGCCAGAGAAGTAGAGCCTTCCTCTGAGATCAGACAGCCTGACAAACTGGACACACACACAAACACACACACACACACACACACACACACACAGAAAATGACTTGAATTTAGAATAATAATTCATTCATTTTCATCATGTCTTTCTCCTTCAGTGTAAATTTCCTATATTTAGCGGTGTTAATATTTGCCCAGTTGTCACATCAGTCCACTTCTTTGAAATAAATTGTTGTTAAATAGTCAAATGACACCAGAGTTGCACACAAAGTAATTTGTGTTAAATCTGCATAAAGTTATTTTTGACCTCTTGCTCAACTGGCAAACTTCTGTGTGGCCCACAGTCAGTCCAACAAAAGAGCAAAATAATGAGGAAGAGTCTGGAGAAATATTGGATTTAAAAGTTGGCACAGAACCAGACAAAGTAATTTGACTTAAGTTGATATAGCCCTAAAGCTTTCTCTATCACGGCTGGTAGACAGCAGACATCTGTAAGATCACAAAAACTCTTTATGATGCTATGTGAGTGAATCACATAGTATCATGCAATGTTCTAAGGTTACAAAATGGGCTAGGTCTTCACAAACCCTTAATAAAAATATTTGTCTCTTAAGCTGCCAGATGTTGAACTTTCTTTACCAGATAGCGTCTAACTGGGTCTGTCTGCTGAGCAGTTAGCGTATAGTGGGATTATCAGAGCTCGTTGGATGGAAACAGCTGCATGCTGCTGCTGCTGAAGAAGGTGCTGATGAGAGTTGTGGGACTGAACCAAAACATGGAAGTTGCAGGGCGTGAATATACAACAATTGGCTGAAAGACGTTGGGTACCTTTATAACATACATTAACTTGTATATCTAGCAACTTTTAAATGGTTATTTGTTTAACAGAAGCTGAATCCTGACCGTAGAGTCTCCAGTTTACAGTGTGGACTCTCCAGTCCAGTAGAAATCTTCTTCACTCCTGAATCCTGCAGGTTGTTGGCACTCAGGTCCAGCTCTCTCAGACTAAAGGACTCAGAGCTGAGAACTGAGGACAGAGCTTCACAGCTTCTTTCTGACAGGTTACAGCCACTCAGCCTAAAAATATGTACAGAAGATATGCAAGAAAACATTTATATCTCTAATTCATATTACTTACACTTATATTTAGGTAGGCATTACTATTATCAAAGAAAAATGGTTAACTGACCGAAGAAAACAAAACACTGTGTGACATATCTAGTTCTCCTTTACAGGTTTATTATTCCTGACCTGAGAGTCTCCAGTTTACAGTGTGGAATCTGGAGTCCAGTAGAAAGCACCTTCCTCCTAAATCCCTGAGGTTGTTGTTACTCAGGTCCAGCTCTCTCAGACTAGAGGACTCTAAGCTGAGAACTGAGGACAGATCTTCACAACTTCTCTCTGACAGGTTACAGCCACTCAGCCTAAAAATATGTGCAGAACATATGTAAAAAACATTTATATCTGTATTTCATATTAGTTACACTTATATTTAGGTAGGCATTACTAATATGAAAATGATTAACTGACTGAAGACAAATGAAAATACTCTGTGACATATCTAGTTCTCCCTTTACAGGTTTATAATTCCTGACCTGAGAGTCTCCAGTTTACAGTGTGGACTCTCCAGTCCAGCAGAAAGCATCCTCACTCCTGAATCCTGCAGGTTGTTGTTACTCAGGTCCAGCTCTCTCAGACTAGAGGACTCAGAGCTGAGAACTGAGGACAGAGCTTCACAGCTTCTCTCTGACAGGTTACAGCCATTCAGCCTAAAATATGTACAGAACATAAGTGCAAACATGTTTATGTGTATTTGATAGGACTTACACTGATATGTAGGTCGCTACCAGGAAAACAAAAATTATAACACCTTGTGAAAGATTTTTATGAAAGAAATTGCACTTACATGTTGTATTTTAGCTTATTTGAAGTATGAATGTACTTCTATGTGATTCTTGCTCTTCTTAGTTTTACCTACATGGTTCACTACACTTGACGGTCACTGTAATTCACTTTGGATAAAAGCATCAGCTAAATAAAATGTACAGAGAGCCTGTTCACTCTCTATTTAGTACCGAATTTGGATGCAGTTCTACCAGCGTTCCAGTGGGGGTGATCGCAGGTGAGTGCAACATGAATGTGAGTCTATGAAGCTAGACAGCTAAATCTGTCTCTTTCGCCTGATTGGCTTTAAGAAATCTCAGATTTGATTGTAGTTTTTGCAAATTCAACATGGATTATAGGCCAAAAGTTGAAAGAACGACTACTTATGTCCTTTTGATTTCTTACAAGTTGAGTCGTTGCTCATAACACGCCAACGTTCTGCTAATGAGTGCTGATTGGTCGGTGAAGGACTGATTACTACCGGAGATCCCACTTCTGCTTTGAGCCAGAATGACAGACTGAATATTTCGGCGTGGTCTTTAAAACATTGGCAGACCTCTTTCTAGCGTGTGTACTGACAGGGAGAGACTAACCTGTCAGCTGTGTAGTCGATGCCTCGAGACAACAAAGGAAGTGACTCAGAGCTCGCCGTAAAGCAGTATCTCCGGCCGTACCATGTGTATGACGTCACTGACATTTTAAAAGGCTTTTAAGAACAAAAAAGCGACTTTAAAAGAATCTAACACCCTGCAGTGTGTATTTTTTTGCCCCACCTTTCCTTTCAAATGCAGTATTTAAATCAGATAAAAATCATATCCTGAGAAAAGTGGATTTTGAACAGGTGAACAGGTGAAGAGGTGAACAGGTACAAAGGTAATTGGTGTACTTACAGAGCTTTTGGGAGGCTTTGACCACTGGCAGCAGCCTCAGAAGAACCTCCTCTGAAGCAGAGTATTTCTTCAGGTCAAACACGTCCAGATCGTTTCCTGATGACAGTAAGATGAAGACCAGAGCTGACCACTGAGCAGGAAAAAGTTCATCTGTGGAGAGACTTCCTGAACTCAGGGCCTGTTGGATCTCCTCCACTAGAGAACCATCATTCAGTTCATTCAGACAGTGGAACAGATTGAATCTTCTCTCTGCTGACAGATTCTCACTGATCTTCTTCTTGATGTACTCCACTGTATCCTGATTGGTCTCTGGGCTAGTTCCTGTCTGTTTCAGCAGGTCTTCCAGAACAATCTGATTGGTCTCCAGAGAAAGACCCAGGAGGAATCGGAGGAACAGATCCAGGTGTCCATTTGGACTCTGTAAGGCCTTGTCAATAGCAAACCTGTGGACCTTAGACATCGATGTTTTGCTGAAAACCCTTCGAATTTGTTGACCCAAACTTTGCCCAAACATCACATTCTCATTTCTGTTAATGACTGCCCTCTCAACATGGAGAGCAGCCAGAAACTCCTGAACACTCAGATGGATGAAGCTAAACGTCTTTTGTTTATCCTTCTTCTTCCCACGTTGTTCTTTGAAGATCTCTGTGAACACTCCTGAACACACCGAGGCTCCACTGACATCAATGCCACTCTCTTTGAGATCTTTCTCGTAGAAGATCGGGTTGCCCTTTTCCAACTGATGGTAAGCCAGTTTTGCTAATGACTCAATGTACTGAATGCACTCTTCTGGGTCATACTTCTCTTTTGTCTGATGAATCTGATACACCAGGAATTCTGCGTACATCTCAGTCAGGGTCTTGGGCAGTTCTCCTCCCTGTCTGGTCTTCATCACCTCCTCCAGAACTGTAGCAGTGATCCAGCAGAAGACTGGGATGTGACACATGATGTGGATGCTCCGTGATGTCTTGATGTGGGAGATGATTCTGTCGGCCCGCTCCTGATCTGTGAATCTCTTTCTAAAGTACTCCTCCTTCTGTGGGTCAGTGAACCCTCTGACCTCTGTCACCATGTCTACAAAATCAGAATGGATCTGATTGGCTGCTGCAGGTCGTGTAGTTATCCAGATGCGAGCAGAGGGAAGCAGTTTCTTCGTGATGAGGTTTGTCAGCAGCTCGTCCACTGAGGTCGGCGCCGTCACATCAATTTTAACTGCCTTGTTTTTATTGGTGGAGCAGTCCAGATCAAGGCGGCTCTCATCCAGTCCGTCCAGAACAAACAGAAGTTTGAATTCACTCCTGTCAAAGTTGGTGTTTCCTGATGACTGCAGAGCTGTAAAGATGTGATTGAGAGCTTCTTCTTTGATGTCTCTGGTCCCACAGATACATTCATGAATGAGCTCTGCCAAACACCACTTTACCTCCTTCTTTAAGTTCAGCTGGCGGAAGGTGAAGGGGAAAATGAGATGCACATCTTGATTGGTTTCTCTTTTACACCAGTCCAACACAAACTTGTTCACAAGAAAGGTTTTTCCAATTCCTGCGATTCCATTGGTCAGTACTGTCCTTATGGCTTTGTCTTCTATAGAGGGGTGTTTGAACATGTCACAAGGTGTAATTGTTGTCTCTGTATCGGCTGGCTTCACCGCTTCAAGCTGCATGACCTCATGCTGTGTGTTGATGTGTACGTCACCAGTAGCTCTGATGTACAGATGTGTGTAGATGTCATCCAGAGGTCGGCCATCTTTGTTCTGTGTCCACCCCTCCTGAGCACACACAAACTCATTCTGGAGGTTTGGCTGAAGCTGTTGTTGGTAATATGAGATGTGTCGTGGTGGCTTTGGTACTGGAACAATCCCGTCTGCATTGAAAACAAAAATAACAAATATGAAGTATGATGATGTTGGTCTACAGATGCAGTCTCAGTATACAAATACTCTTTTACTAAAGAATTGGCTTCCTGAGAATAACCAACAACTCAAAGATCTTTCCTTTTTAATAACATAAAATGCAGCCATCTAAAATATCATTATGGTCAACCAAATATTTTATACAGTCAGTATGGAGAAGCCCCCCAGCCAGATGGACCTGTGGTTCCTTAGGTTAAGTGTTGACTGCTAATTACTCTACTTACTAACAAGCTAATCCTGTCAGGATGTCACAGAGGTCACACACCTCAGAAGCACCCCAGCAAGGCGGACCTAAAGAATGATGATGAATGGCAATGGAAATAAGATAATTACGATTTGTGATTGAAGCAAAGTTTGTAAGAACCCGGGTGGCCTAATGAGACACCCGGTCAGAATGGAACGCCTGCAGACAGGGTGAGTGTCTCAGCACACTGAAGCAACACCTGCTGAGATGCAGGAGAAGCCAGACCCGGAGTCAACCCATAGTGCTCAGAATCTCCAGGTGACCCGAGCCTCAGCCCAGCACATTCAGAACATCGTCTGGTCAAGTCACCCCAAGCTAGCAAGGAGAAGAGTGGCTCCAGTTTGACAAAGACCCTGATTCAATCCTAGAAGCAGCAGCCAAGGGGAAAGCCTCCAAGCACCTTCAAGCAGTGACCACCATCCTTGTCTTTGTAGAGAGATCTAGGCATGGAAATAAAATGGATAGAAAGGACATTTCCATTCAAATCAACGTAGCAGAATGGTCAGAGTCACAGCACCCGGAGGTGAGGTTTTGTAGTAACAGATCAACGAGCAGTGGATGAGTAACGTTACGAGACAGAGAGCTGATAAATTAGTCAAATAAACAAAATGCTTCATCAACACGAAGCACATTGCTATCGCCACACGAGTGACAGCTTCATTTGGCTTGTTTTCTGTGATCAATGTGGCGAGGGGGTAAGGCGGAGTTAGCAAGCTAACGTTAGCCAACTAACAAGTAATCCACCTGCTAAGAGTTAGCAAGCTAACGTTAGCCAACTAACAAGTTAGTCCAGCGGCTATCTGACTTGACGGTGGATCTTTGTCACGCCCAGTGCTGCTGCCGCCTGCTCTGGTCCACTTTACAGGCCAGGCGCATTTCATTTCAAACGAGCCTAATGTCTCCCGAGCTGCGTTGGGCGTCTCTCCTCCAGCAAACTGCTACAGTTTAAAGATGAACTGATGCATATTGTCACCAAATGACCACGGCAAACAGGTCAATGGCCTTCTTTCCATTTTGTTTCTGAGGTGACATTAAAAGGAAGCGAGTGAAGAGGAGAGGAGGCCTTTCTGGAAGCGGCACCTCATCCTTCACAAAATATTCGCTACCTTGACAAGAGCTGAGTGGTATCGCAGGGAGAGGAAGGAGAGGGCCATTATGCAGATTGCAATATGCAGCAGATAACGCAGTGGACAGCTCACCACTTCCAAATCTGAGATGGACAGCTACCTCAGAGACACCTTTAGTGAGGCAAAAAGGGAGAAAGATCTTGGCCAATTCCAGTCTTTGATTAATCCACCTTCACCAACCGTGGGCAAAGCAGCCCATCTTGAAGCAGGTTCAAGAGTAGCCCCAGCACCGAATAGGTTACCCTAAGGAGTCTACAAGAAACACAACCAACCCTGCCCAGGGCTACTCCACAGGCTCTGGATGATCCTAAAGGTCATCTGGAGGAGGGGCAAGGTTGCTCATTAATGGGGGTGTGGTGACGGGGTGTGGATTCTGAAGGAGGAGAATTCAGAGAACTTCTACAACTTCAGAACCATTTAGCTGCTCAGTGTTGTAGGAGAGCTATTCTTCAGCTTGGTGTCAAGGCACCTGATAGGTTTCCTCCTAGGGATTGTGTACATCGACACCTCGGTGCAGAAAGGTTAGATCCCAAAGGTACCGGGATGTCTGGAGCACACAGGTGTGGTCACGCAGCTGATGCATGGAGTCAGACAGAACAAGGGGGACCTGGTGTTGCTATGGTTGGACCTCAAAAATGACTATGGCTAGATAACAAACAAGCTTGTTGAGGTTCCCTTAACTGGCACCCCGGCAAGGTCCTGAGACCTAATACTGGACTACTACAACAGCTTTAGTTTGAGGGTCTCCTCCAGAACATCAGAGTGGATAAGGCTCGATAAGGGGATGATCACTGGATGTACCATTTCTTTGGTTCAAGTTGGTTCGTACAAGGGAGGTCCTGCAATACCGGGAGTCAAGCAACCCTTAAGTTGGGTTTATGGCTGATCTTCAGTACGCTCCACACTCAGCCACCTACTCCACGTGGCTTATTGTTCCCAATTCCCTGTTTTTACTCAACTGATCCAATGAGCATTACAAGTCCCACTCCTCTCTCTCAGACTCACTGTCAAATCTAAATAGTTAATAGGCTGTTTCTCATCCTTCAGCTTCAACATGTGACGAGCATGAATGATCGGGACATCTTGTGTCGGCCAAAGAGAAGTCCCAGGTTCTCCTGGACATATGTCACATCACTGCAACCTGCAGAGTCAGAGACCGGCTCCAGGCCAAGGCCTGACAGAGTCCGCTAAAAGAGAGCCGAGTCAGCGATATGACATCAACCAGGGACTTCCCTACAAGGACTCAAAGTATCCACTTAGATTTTAAAAACCTGTTCTGAAGTCTCTTTTGGCAGATATGAGGCAACACTAGACAAAGAAACCTTCAGTGAGCTATCCAGAACTTACCTGGATTTGGTGTTTAACTCTTTACGAGCCCAGTAAAACTCTCTTTTTTACATCTGATTCTAAGACTTTGGGGGAGTTTGTCCTACTTGAACAGAAACCGTTGGTGTTTGGGTCCAAGCCATTAATGCTTTGGCATCAGATCTATTTACTCCAACAACTACCAGGGAACGTCTGACTCACACTGTGGTTTATGATTGTTGGTATCATAATGGAATCTATAGTTGAAGTCCTGTTAGAGCTGGTTTTAGGATCTTAAGACTGTGGTTCCCACAGTGGGTTGTTCCAGGGGGGCACTAGCTAAAGGGGAGATCATTTATTTCTACTATGGACCCTATCAGTGTTTGTTCCAATACCTTCGGGGTAGAAATGTCCTGCGTCCCGTACATCCACTTTAACAGTGCTGAGCCAACGGGGACGAGGAACTACTGATACCGGCTCTTCTCCTTCAGGTAAAACGCAGGTTTGATGCTTTCATACGTCAACACGCTCACATTAGCTCGGAAAGCTGAAGTTCTAGTACACCGTATTTAACTTGTTGGAGAAGGGAGTCACTAACGTACTTGGACTATATGTTTTCAAACTGTAAAAGTAGACGGTGTCCCTCAGGGCTCCCGTACATACCAGAGAATCCAGCAGCAGCGTACCTTTGCTCTGAGAGGAGGGAGTTCCTCTGGTCTCTGAAGTCTCTCCAGCATCACTGACATCCACTGACTCTGTGTGGAAATACGTAGTAACATTTGATTTATTATTGAAGAATTACTGTCAGAAACAGCCACAGCCCCCGAAAAGGATGTACTGTTACAATTAAATGAAATGAAAAGACAGTCAGTCGATCCATTACGTCCCGTATGTAGCTCTGATGTCTTTCTGACTGAAAACACATGTTAGAATGATTGGCTGACCTCGTGGTCCTGAGCCAGAGTCTGGCAGACTCTGGACCAGATCCCTCCTGTTGATCTTCTCTAAGACCTTCTGGGTCACCTTCAGAGCTCCATGGAGATGAAAGGTGTTCACCATCACGTCCACCGTGTCCTGCCTCTCTGCCGTCTCCAGCTTGGACACTTTGATGCTTCGGTAGCCTTCCAGGAGCTCCGGCTGCTGCAGATACCATTTGAATTTCTTAAATTCATCTTCTTTTAGATCCTCCAGAGTGTTTAAAAGATCCTCTGCCGTCATCGTGCTTTCCTGCTAAAATCAGACACTTCTGTCAAACTGAAGTAAAACTGTAACACAAATGTCTCAGAGCAGCAACAGGAGTTCTGATTGGTCGACACAGGAGCTGTGTTGGTGTGATGTATGTGCAGAATAGGGTTGGTACCCCGGTGCTAACGTGGCCCTGGTCCCACTGACATTACTGGTAGTGCTGCAGGTATTTCCCAGGATGGAGAGGTGTGAAAGGAGCTGATCATGACTGGAGCCAGCAGGCGTCTGGATGCTAGAGAAGATTGTTACAACGTGGACACAACATGAGGCAACGGTCCAGCTGGGACTGGGGGACTTACTGAGTCTCTGCAGGACGCTAAAGGTGGATCCATGGACACACAGCTGGGTTCAGGTTCAGGAGAGTCTGGTCTCTGCTGCACACACACGCACACACACGCACACACACACACACACACACACACACACACACACGATGCTGGACTGATCGAGCTTTCATTACATGGTGGCTTCATCTGTTGCCAATACCTTTGCTTCCAGACCGAGGTCTGGGAGCCTGAAACTAGGACAGGGAACATAAGCCTAACCAATAAGACGCCGTTTCCAAAGGTCTCCATTTGTGTCCGTCCAGACTACGAAGCAACGCCAGAGTTTAAACCCAAACGTGGGCAGCACTGTTTTCCAAATGTCAGAAACAACTTAAATACTTTCTTATTCAACAAATATTGTGTTGTATTTTAGCAGAATACTAACAACGTAGTCACATATTTCCCTCATATCGTGCAGCCCTGAGAAAAACAAAAACATAATAATGTGACATTTAATGAACCCTGGTTGAGCAGCTGTAACCATGGTAACATGATGAGGCAGAGAAAGCACAGATGAGCTGTAGTTGTGCTACCAGTCCACCAGATGGAGCACTTTACCCACAGTCTGGTTACACAGGTACTGCACCTGTGTCTAATGACGATAAAGGCTTTCTATTCCCTCCTGTAGGGCGGCCTAAAACCTTTACACATACTGTACCTTTTTAATGCTGATAATACTAATCCATTTAAATAATAACTGTAATCCTGTTTTATGGATACCTTACCTATGGGTCACTCTTTCTAACTTTAATGTCTTCTTCATAAATCGGGTGATTTATATTTACTGATAATATGTTAAATCATGTTAATAATACTCCATTCTGTTTATTGGGTTCAGTGGGGAAATTACAATTTACACTGTTTTGTTAGTAATCACTACACACACACACACACACACACACACACACACACACACACACACACACACACACACACCCTATTCATGCACTAATGGAGAGATGTTGGGGGGGGGTCCTTGCTCAAGAGCACCTGGCAATGCCCAGGAGGTGAAGTGGCATCTCTCCAGCTACCAATGCACACTCTGTCCTTTGGTCCGTACGGGGACTTGAACCTGCGACCAGCAACTACGCTACATTCATCTGACAGCTTTAGTTACTAGTTACTTTACTAGTCTTTTGAGAGACTACTGGGGGACTACTGGGGGACTACTGGGGGACTACTGGGGGACTATTGGGAGACTACTGGGAGACTACTGGGAGACTACTGGGAGACTACTGGGGGACTACTGGGAGACTATTGGGAGACTACTGGGGGAATACTGGGAGACTATTGAGAGACTACTGGGAGACTATTGGGAGACTACTGGGGGACTACTGGGGGACTACTGGGGGACTACTGGGAGACTACTGGGAGACTACTGGGGGAATACTGGGAGACTATTGAGAGACTACTGGGAGACTATTGAGAGACTACTGGGAGACTATTGAGAGACTACTGGGAGACTACTGGGGGACAATTGAGAGACTACTGGGAGACTACTGGGGGACTACTGGGGGACAATTGAGAGACTACTGGGGTACTACTGGGAGACTACTGGGGGACTACTGGGAGACAATTGAGAGACTACTGGGGTACTAGGGGACTCCTCAGCAGTACCATCAGTGTGGTCTGGTAACGGTACCTCTGCAGCAGATTGTGGGGACGGCTGAAAAGATCACTGGGGCCTTTTTAGTTTTAATCCCAACTTGTATATATTTTTAATTTGTTCTTATATTGGATCCTATTTATTATTTCACGTATATTCTGTATGATATGATGCCCTGCTTGCTGCTGCAACACTGGAATTTCCCATTTTTGAGGATCATTAAATCTCTCTCGATCTATTTTTATTTATTTTTTATTTTTATTTTTTAAATTGTACAGACTCAAGGTCCAGATAAAAGTACAAATAACACATAACAGGAGGTACAAACCACACACAATCATAAATACACACAGACAAACTGACTCCCAGAAATATCACAAAAGAGACACAAAACAAACACACATTTACTCCAGTTCATGCAGCTCACCTGTGGTGCAGCTCCAGTAAAGCAGAGATAAACAAGATGAAGGTGGCATACCTTCCACGCTGGGCCGAGGGATCGTATGTACAGATTCATCAGCAGATTACCTGAGTCAACTAACCAATCCTGCACTTGGTGATATCAGATATTCATCAAAACACTGGAACACACATCTGTACCTCTTCAGAACACATGAAACCTGTGTGCCAGAGTATTCGCTTGTCCATATAATTTACAGCACTGCCGCTGTACATCATCATCATCATCATCATCATCATCATCATCATCATCATCATCCTCCTCCTCCTCCTCCTCTGTGATAATGTTTCCAAGGTATTTAGCTTTAGTAACTACGTGGAGGTCTTGCCCTGACGAGTAAGAAGAGGGAAGGCAGCTTCCTGTCCTCCTCAGTTCTTCTCAGCGTTGAGTTTGACGTCCTACTGAAGCCGTAGACTGAGCCAGCGCTGCAGACCGGCGCTATACGGAGACATAACTATTAAATCTCTCTCTGTCTTTTGTTGTCTGTCCTGTCCCCAATCCACCTGGGAGGATTAGACCATTAAAGCCAACTGTCTGGCTCCTTTACCCTTTCTACACTGTTTTAATACTTTAACTACATCTTCCCTGCAGGACTTTTACTGCAACAGTACTCATTCACCTGCTTCTCGTCATAGTTGTTAGATCTATCCATCATATAACCAATAATATAATAAAACTACTTTCTATCTTTTTATTTGTTAGTCCACCTAGTTACTAACCTGGTTACTAACCTAGTTACTAACCTAGTTACTAACCTAGCTCTGGGGAGTCATTCCCCGGAGTCCTTATGTTCTTTTTCCCCAGCATGTTTCCTTGGATCAGGGAGGCTCCAAAATCAGGGTAGCAGCTGTCGCCATGGTCCCGCTACACGTCCTGCTACGCCCTGCTACATCCTGCTACGTCCTGCTGTGCCCTGTTCACCCTGCTACGCCCGGCTGTGCCCTGCTACGTCCTGCTACGCTCTGCTGTGCCCTGCTACAACCTGCTACGTCCTGCTGTGCCCTGCTACATCCTGCTACGTCCTGCTGTGCCCTGCTACGTCCTGCTACGCTCTGCTGTGCCCTGCTACACCCTGCAGTCAACTGTCCCGGCCTATCACAGCTCAGCTCTACCAGGCTACACCCTCTATGCCCATATTAGGATTTCCTGGCTCCAGACCTGCCAGAGACAAACTGCAGGTTTTAACTTGTCTCTTCAGATTTCACTAAACATTCCCTCATTCCTCAGAAGTGAACTGATTTCAATCTAACGTGTTTCCTGTTGATTAAATCAGAGTCCGCTCAACATATAAAGGCTCATTTTGGCCAAAAGACACAAATCATAGAATAAGGCACACATACACTGAGAGCTCTATACCTCAAGGCAGAGGTCCAGGGTTCGAATCCTGCATGTCTTCCCCCTTTCTCCCCTAGCTGTCCTACCAAATAAAGGCAGAAAAGCCCAAAACATCATCTTTAAAAAAAGGTGTGTAATGTTACCTGTTAGGAGGCTGCTCACCTGTTAAAGTCCGTCCAGATGAGGACAGAGAGACGTGGTCCTCCATCTCCAGACGTGGTCTGTGTTCATCACGTCCTCCACCTTTACATCCCAAACTAGAAGTGAGTGTGAGGTGGAGCAGAGGGCGGTCGGGGTGGAGCTCTGCCAGTCAGAAGCAGCTGGCAGCGTTCCACCAGCTCCGTCAGTCAGGAGTCTCACAGCAGCTGGAGACACTGCAGACCTCCAGAGTCCAGCCTGCAGGACCCTGCAGACCTCCAGAGTCCAGCCTGCAGGACCCTGGCAGTCCTCCAGAGTCCAGCCTGCAGGACCCTGCAGACCTCCACAGAGTCCAACCTGCAGGACCCTGGCAGACCTCCACAGAGTCCAACCTGCAGGACCCCGCAGACCTCGCCCTCCAAAGGGCAATGACAAACGCATCAGTAAAAATAGAAGAATAAAGCTGTTAAAACAGTTAAGATACAGACAGAAGGTTAATAACACGGTACTCACAGTACTGCACAGAGGAGTTATTGATATTGCATAACACGGTGTATGTTGATGAGTAAATTGTCCCATATGGTGCGTGTGGTCTAGCTGTGCAGTGTTGATTAGAAAGTCTGACAGCAGCAGGACGGAGGTGTGGTGTCTCTCCTTCACTCCACATTAGGGTCACATTTTAAATACTAAATGTAACCTAAGTACAACTTCCAAAGGGTTAAAATATGTAGTGTTGATAGATGGATATGATTTAATAATAGTTTATTACCTCCACATTTCACAGTCTGTGAAGGTCGTCTTTGTCTTCCTCTGTTCTGGAATCATCAGTGCTTCTTCATCTCAAAACGTACCCGACACACGGGGGGTTAAAACACGTACCCGACACACGGGGGGTTAAAACACGTACCAGACACACGGGGGTTAAAACACGTACCGACACGGGTGGTTAAAACACGTACCCGACACACGGGGGTTAAAACACCCGACACACCACGGGGGTTAAAACACGTACCCGACACACGGGGTTAAAACACGTACCCGACACACGGGGGGTTAAAACACGTACCCGACACACGGGGGGTTAAAACACGTACCAGACACACCACGGGGGTTAAAACACGTACCCGACACGGGGTTAAAACACGTACCCGACACACGGGGTTAAAACACGTACCAGACACACGGGGTTAAAACACGTACCCGACACACGGGGTTAAAACACGTACCAGACACACGGGGTTAAAACACGTACCCGACACACGGGGTTAAAACACGTACCCGACACACGGGGTTAAAACACGTACCCGACACACCACGGGGGGTTAAAACACGTACCAGACACACGGGGGTTAAAACACGTACCCGACACACGGGGTTAAAACACGTACCCGACACACGGGGGGTTAAAACACGTACCCGACACACCACGGGGGTTAAAACAGGTACCCGACACACCACGGGGGGTTAAAACAGGTACCCGACACACCACGGGGGGTTAAAACACGTACCAGACACACGGGGGTTCAAACACGTACCCGACACACGGGGGGTTCAAACACGTACCCGACACACCACGGGGGGTTAAAACACGTACCCGACACACCACGGGGGGTTAAAACACGTACCAGACACGGGGTTAAAACACGTACCCGACACACCACGGGGGTTCAAACACGTACCCGACACACCACGGGGGGTTAAAACACGTACCCGACACACGGGGGTTAAAACACGTACCAGACACACGGGGGGTTAAAACACGTACCCGACACACCACGGGGGTTAAAACACGTACCCGACACGGGGGTTAAAACACGTACCCGACACACGGGGTTAAAACACGTACCCGACACACGGGGGTTAAAACACGTACCCGACACACGGGGGGTTAAAACACGTACCCGACACACGGGGGTTAAAACACGTACCCGACACCCGGGGGGTTAAAACACGTACCCGACACACCACGGGGGGTTAAAAGACGTACCCGACACACCACGGGGGGTTAAAAGACGTACCCGACACACGGGGGGTTCAAACACGTACCCGACACACGGGGGGTTCAAACACGTACCCGACACACGGGGTTCAAACACGTACCCGACACACCACGGGGGGTTAAAAGACGTACCCGACACACGGGGGGTTCAAACACGTACCCGACACACGGGGGGTTAAAACACGTACCCGACACACGGGGGGTTAAAACACGTACCCGACACATAAGAATCATCAGCGCCTGCCCTGAATACGAGATAGATTCACATTACAGGTGTTAAATATGCATCATACAAAAACTAATAAGAAAATAACACTCTAAAAAAAAATAAGACTCTTCTGGTCTTCTGGTCTTCTGGTCTTCAGGTCTTCTGGTCTTCTGGTCTTCTGGTCTTCTTCTACATCAGCCCAACGTGAAGGCTGTCATGATATACTGCTCTGCTGGAGGACGCAGTACTTTAAGTACTGCAATGAACACACAACTGGTTTGTTATTGTCCGAGTTAGATGTTTTTTTACATTTATAGTTCATTTTACTAGTATTGAGTTAAACCTATATGTACTATTATAATCCTTTTATCTTTTTAGGTGTGACATTGTCCAGGGACAGCAGATGTAAAACAGCCTTTTGGCTAATTCTGGCACATTTTATATATTTTATTTATATATATATATATATATATTAGTGTGCACTGTCCCTGTTAAATAAATTCCTGACATCTTGTAGAAGATGGTGATATTAGGAAGAACCACCTTTCTAATGAGGGAAAACTAGCCCGTTAAAGCTGATTATGACCCGCTAATGTGGGTTTAATGTAGCTAACGTTAGCTAGCTAGGTTTATGGTCAAATTAGCTTCCCAACATAAAGTTATGTGACTGGTCATAAACTACATTAAGCTAACGCTAGCTTGTAAGATTATTTTTATTTAAGTAGGTAGCTAACCGACGTTAGTGATATATCGGTAAAAAAATGATGTTAACAGGACTGGTGGCGATGCTCATCGAGGTGTTTTGAAGGCTAACGTTAACCAACGGAAACGGGCCCCGTCTAATAACTGATGTTTTATGACCGTTGGCACTCCCAACCCCGTTTTTAAAATCAATTGTTAACCAAATTTAATGCCGAGTGGACAGAAACGAACCAGTCTACATAGTGTTATTTTGGTGATAAGCAGTGTAAAAATAAAACCTTATAATCAACGTAATAAGTACGACCGTTAGCGGAAATTAGACGAGCCCTGAACCTCTTCACCTATTAAAAATATGACTTAGCTAACGTTAGCTAGCTAGCTAGCGCTATATGTGATTTTACCTTACCATTTGTTTCGATAAGTCTTCAGCTTTATGTTCCCAGTTGAGGTTTCAGTTCTATTTAAGCCCAAATAAATAAAACTAACCGATACAAAGTATGACTGAGCAGGCAGCACTAGGTTACTGTTAGCTAGCTAGCTAGCATTAACGTTAGCGGATTTCGTAACGTTATGTTAGCTAGCTAGCATTAACGTTAACGGATATCGGTAACGTTATGTTAGCTAGCTAGCATTAACGTTAACGGATATCGGTAACGTTAGCTAACGTTACTGGCCTGTGTAACGGTAACGTTATGTTAGCTAGCTAGCTAGTCAGATTAGTACATTTAGCTAGAGCACGGGTATTTTAATTTTAAATGAATGTAAAAAGGCGGCTAGTGCGATGTTAGCCTGATCTTACGGCTTTAAGGTACTTTAAAGATGCTCATCGAGGGGTTTTAAAGGCTAACGTTAGCCAACGAAAACGGGCCCCGTCTAATAACTGATGTTTTATGACCGTTGGCACTCCCAACCCCGTTTTAAAATCAATTAACCAGATTTAATGCCGAGTGGACAGAAACGAACCAGTCTTACTACATTGTGTCATTTGGTGATAAGCAAGGTAAAAAATAACCTTGTGATAAGGTTTTATTTTTAATAATAAAAGTAATAAGTACGACCGTTAGTCTGAAATTAGACGGCCCCTGGACCTCGCCTGAGACGTCCAGACGCTCAGTGAACGAAGCGAACAACTGATATACATACTAGTACATATTCAATATGTTGCTGCTTTTCCATCATAATAAGATGCTGTGATCAATAAACGATGCTTCAGAACGACCCGTGATCAGTTGCATACGTCGTGGAAAACGTATGTGTGCTTACTGGGTCCGAGCATAGTAGACCGTATATATTAATAGTATTTAATCAGAATATATACAGTCTTTGGTCCGGACTGGGTACTGATCCGGGTTTTCCACTCTATGTGGTTCAAGGTTGATTTGTTGTCAGTGCTAACATGCTGCTGTAGGTGGAACAGCACATCCAGCTGGAGACTACAACTCCGTCTCAAGATGGCGGCGGGCGGAGACGCGTCGCACACCCCGGATGTTGTTGTAACTACGCAGGTCCGGGTCTGTGGCGGAGTCGTTGCTATGGTGACGCAGGACTCGGAGCGGAGCAGCATCAGGTCGTTTCTTCTGATCTGTAATCTGAAGTAAGACGATATTTATTAAGATATTAAGACAATTATTAAGATATTAAGATCATTATTAAGATATTATGTTAATTATTAAGATATAAAGACAATTATTAAGATAATTATTAGTTATTCTATAACGGACACGCGCGGTGTGACGTGTTTAAAACTATGTGTGTCTCTCTCTCTTTGTGTCTGTCTGTGTGTGTGTGTGTCTCTCT
>JABXJD010000576.1:155000-192500 GCA_013375575.1 Percina caprodes | reverse complement strand
TCACAGGGAGGTGTGTTCAGGGACACACACTATGCTGGCTGTTAAAGGGAATGGGAGAGGACCTCTGATTGGTTGATTGCATGTTACCCAGAACACACCTCTCAGTAGAGAACTACACGGTCATTCTATTTTTATTGGTTATGGCCCAGTTATTAAATAATAATAATAATAATAATAATAATAATAATAATAATAATAATAATGTACTCTTTATGTTATTAACAGCTTGTTTTTATGCACGTTGAACGCACGGTGCAGCCTGCTCTGCTTCTCAATCATGTCTGTGGGGACTTTTATTTTGGCGTGTTTCCTGTCTGTGGGGACCTTTATGTTGGCGTGTTTCCTGTCTGTGGGGACTTTTATTTTGGCGTGCTTCCTGTCTGTGGGGACTTTTATTTTGGCGTGTTTCCTGTCTGTGGGGACTTTTATTTTGGCGTGCTTCCTGTCTGTGGGGACTTTTATTTTGGCGTGTTTCCTGCCTGTGGGGACTTTTATTTTGGCGTGCTTCCTGTCTGTGGGGACTTTTATTTTGGCGTGTTTCCTGTCTGTGGGGACTTTTATTTTGGCGTGTTTCCTGTCTGTGGGGACCTTTATTTTGGGGTGTTTCCGGTCTGTGGGGACTTTTATTTTGGCGTGTTTCCTGTCTGTGAGGACTTTTATTTTGGCGTGTTTCCTGTCTGTGGGGACTTTTATTTTGGCGTGTTTCCTGTCTGTGGGGACCTTTATTTTGGCGTGTTTCCGGTCTGTGGGGACTTTTATTTTGGCGTGCCTCCTGTCTGTGGGGACTTTTATTTTGGCGTGTTTCCTGTCTGTGGGGACTTTTATTTTGGCGTGCCTCCTGTCTGTGGGGACTTTTATTTTGGCGTGCCTCCTGTCTGTGGGGACTTTTATTTTGGCGTGTTTCCTGTCTGTGGGGACTTTTATTTTGGTGTGTTTCCTGTCTGTCAGGGTCCAGGTGTGAAGCAGCTGAGCGGCTCGCAGGCGTCCCGGATCCACCGAGAGACCGACTTCCTGCGGTAGGAACAGAGACGCTAGGCCAGAAGTATGTGGACGGCTGAATGAACCGACCAATCACACAGCTCCATTCATAGTCTCAGCTGGGAACTGACCAATCACACAGCTCCATTCATAGTCTCAGCTGGGAAGCGACCAATCACACGGCTCCATTCATAGTCTCAGCTGGGAACCGACCAATTACACGTCTCCATTCATAGTCTCAGCTGGCGAAGCGACCAATTACACGTCTCCATTCATAGTCTCAGCTGGGAACTGACCAATCACACGGCTCCATTCATATTCTCAGCTGGGAACTGACCAATCACACGGCTCCATTCATAGTCTCAGCTGGGAACTGACCAATCACACAGCTCCATTCATAGTCTCAGCTGGGAAGCGACCAATCACACGGCTCCATTCATAGTCTCAGCTGGGAACCGACCAATTACACGTCTCCATTCATAGTCTCAGCTGGCGAAGCGACCAATTACACGTCTCCATTCATAGTCTCAGCTGGGAACTGACCAATCACACGGCTCCATTCATAGTCTCAGCTGGGAACCGACCAATCACACGGCTCCATTCAGGCTGAAGCAGGTCACGTCAAAAAATAGAAACTAAACACAACAATGCAGAAGAAAAGAGACGTCGGCCATGCTGGACGTCCACATACTCTGGGACAGACTGTCCAATCAGACCATGTCCAACAACACAATCAACACAATCAACACAATCCAATCATGCTCTGTCTCTCTCTCTGTCTGTCTCTCTGTCTCTCTTTCCGTCTCTCTTTCTGTCTGTCTGTCTCTCTCTCTCTCTGTCTGTCTCTCTCCAGGTGTGCTCAGTGTTTGAGTTTCCGTCCTTCGGATCCTTTTGCTCGGTTCTGTTCTCAGTGTGGCGCTGCAGTTCCTCCATTACCTGATCAGAGACCGTCCCCTGCTGAGGGAGGACAGGTATGTTACCTGAGGGAGGACAGGTATGTTACCTGATCAGAGACCGTCCCCTGCTGAGGGAGGACAGGTATGTTACCTGAGGGAGGACAGGTATGTTACCTGATCAGAGACCGTCCCCTGCTGAGGGAGGACAGGTATGTTACCTGAGGGAGGACAGGTATGTTACCTGATCAGAGACCGTCCCCTGCTGAGGGAGGACAGGTATGTTACCTGAGAGAGGACAGGTATGTTGCCTGATCAGAGACCGTCCCCTGCTGAGAGAGGACAGGTATGTTACCTGATCAGAGACCGTCCCCTGCTGAGGGAGGACAGGTATGTTACCTGATCAGAGACCGTCCCCTGCTGAGAGAGGACAGGTATGTTACCTGATCAGAGACCGTCCCCTGCTGAGAGAGGACAGGTATGTTGCCTGATCAGAGACCGTCCCCTGCTGAGGGAGGACAGGTATGTTGCCTGATCAGAGACCGTCCCCTGCTGAGAGAGGACAGGTATGTTGCCTGATCAGAGACCGTCCCCTGCTGAGGGAGGACAGGTATGTTACCTGATCAGAGACCGTCCCCTGCTGAGAGAGGACAGGTATGTTACCTGATCAGAGACCGTCCCCTGCTGAGGGAGGACAGGTATGTTACCTGATCAGAGACCGTCCCCTGCTGAGAGAGGACAGGTATGTTACCTGATCAGAGACCGTCCCCTGCTGAGGGAGGACAGGTATGTTACCTGATCAGAGACCGTCCCCTGCTGAGGGAGGACAGGTATGTTACCTGATCAGAGACCGTCCCCTGCTGAGAGAGGACAGGTATGTTGCCTGATCAGAGACCGTCCCCTGCTGAGAGAGGACAGGTATGTTGCCTGATCAGAGACCGTCCCCTGCTGAGGGAGGACAGGTATGTTACCTGATCAGAGACCGTCCCCTGTTGAGGGAGGACAGGTATGTTACCTGATCAGAAACCGTCCCCTGCTGAGAGAGGACAGGTATGTTACCTGATCAGAGACCGTCCCCTGCTGAGAGAGGACAGGTATGTTGCCTGATCAGAGACCGTCCCCTGCTGAGGGAGGACAGGTATGTTGCCTGATCAGAGACCGTCCCCTGCTGAGAGAGGACAGGTATGTTACCTGATCAGAGACCGTCCCCTGCTGAGAGAGGACAGGTATGTTACCTGATCAGAGACCGTCCCCTGCTGAGAGAGGACAGGTATGTTGCCTGATCAGAGACCGTCCCCTGCTGAGGGAGGACAGGTATGTTACCTGATCAGAGACCGTCCCCTGCTGAGGGAGGACAGGTATGTTACCTGATCAGAGACCGTCCCCTGCTGAGAGAGGACAGGTATGTTACCTGATCAGAGACCGTCCCCTGCTGAGGGAGGACAGGTATGTTACCTGATCAGAGACCGTCCCCTGCTGAGAGAGGACAGGTATGTTACCTGATCAGAGACCGTCCCCTGCTGAGAGAGGACAGGTATGTTACCTGATCAGAGACCGTCCCCTGCTGAGAGAGGACAGGTATGTTACCTGATCAGAGACCGTCCCCTGCTGAGAGAGGACAGGTATGTTACCTGATCAGAGACCGTCCCCTGCTGAGAGAGGACAGGTATGTTACCTGATCAGAGACCGTCCCCTGCTGAGGGAGGACAGGTATGTTACCTGATCAGAGACCGTCCCCTGCTGAGGGAGGACATAGCATATTTGAATAATTTCTGACCTTATCTGAGCCCCTGTGTGTGTGTGTGTGTGTGTGTGTGTGTGTGTGTGTGTTGCTGCAGGTGCTCTGGTGTGTGTTCTGCAGCGCTCTGGTTCCTGCCAACACTCACACCTGTTTGATCTGTGAAGCCTCGATCCGTCCTCAGTTACACCCACAGTCCAGCCTCAAAGTGCAGGTACACACACACACACACACACACACACACACACACACTCCCTGATGATGAACATCTGTCCTGTAGGGTAACATTACAGCTTGTTTCTACCTGATGATGAACATCTGTCCTGTAGGGTAACATTACAGCTTGTTTCTACCTGATGATGAACATCTGTCCTGTAGGGTAACATTACAGCTTGTTTCTACCTGATGATGAACATCTGTCCTGTAGGGTAACATTACAGCTTGTTTCTCCCTGATGATGAACATCTGTCCTGTAGGGTAACATTACAGCTTGTTTCTCCCTGATGATGAACATCTGTCCTGTAGGGTAACATTACAGCTTGTTACTACCTGATGCTGAACATCTGTCCTGTAGGGTAACATTACAGCTTGTTTCTACCTGATGATGAACATCTGTCCTGTAGGGTAACATTACAGCTTGTTTCTCCCTGATGATGAACATCTGTCCTGTAGGGTAACATTACAGCTTGTTTCTACCTGATGCTGAACATCTGTCCTGTAGGGTAACATTACAGCTTGTTTCTACCTGATGATGAACATCTGTCCTGTAGGGTAACATTACAGCTTGTTTCTCCCTGATGATGAACATCTGTCCTGTAGGGTAACATTACAGCTTGTTTCTACCTGATGATGAACATCTGTCCTGTAGGGTAACATTACAGCTTGTTTCTACCTGATGATGAACATCTGTCCTGTAGGGTAACATTACAGCTTGTTTCTCCCTGATGCTGAACATCTGTCCTGTAGGGTAACATTACAGCTTGTTTCTCCCTGATGCTGAACATCTGTCCTGTAGGGTAACATTACAGCTTGTTTCTCCCTGATGATGAACATCTGTCCTGTAGGGTAACATTACAGCTTGTTTCTACCTGATGCTGAACATCTGTCCTGTAGGGTAACATTACAGCTTGTTTCTACCTGATGATGAACATCTGTCCTGTAGGGTAACATTACAGCTTGTTTCTCCCTGATGATGAACATCTGTCCTGTAGGGTAACATTACAGCTTGTTTCTACCTGATGATGAACATCTGTCCTGTAGGGTAACATTACAGCTTGTTTCTACCTGATGCTGAACATCTGTCCTGTAGGGTAACATTACAGCTTGTTTCTACCTGATGATGAACATCTGTCCTGTAGGGTAACATTACAGCTTGTTTCTCCCTGATGATGAACATCTGTCCTGTAGGGTAACATTACAGCTTGTTTCTACCTGATGCTGAACATCTGTCCTGTAGGGTAACATTACAGCTTGTTTCTACCTGATGATGAACATCTGTCCTGTAGGGTAACATTACAGCTTGTTTCTACCTGATGCTGAACATCTGTCCTGTAGGGTAACATTACAGCTTGTTTCTCCCTGATGATGAACATCTGTCCTGTAGGGTAACATTACAGCTTGTTTCTCCTGATGATGAACATCTGTCCTGTAGGGTAACATTACAGCTTGTTTCTACCTGATGATGAACATCTGTCCTGTAGGGTAACATTACAGCTTGTTTCTCCCTGATGCTGAACATCTGTCCTGTAGGGTAACATTACAGCTTGTTTCTCCCTGATGCTGAACATCTGTCCTGTAGGGTAACATTACAGCTTGTTTCTCCCTGATGATGAACATCTGTCCTGTAGGGTAACATTACAGCTTGTTTCTACCTGATGCTGAACATCTGTCCTGTAGGGTAACATTACAGCTTGTTTCTCCCTGATGCTGAACATCTGTCCTGTAGGGTAACATTACAGCTTGTTTCTCCCTGATGCTGAACATCTGTCCTGTAGGGTAACATTACAGCTTGTTTCTCCCTGATGCTGAACATCTGTCCTGTAGGGTAACATTACAGCTTGTTTCTACCTGATGATGAACATCTGTCCTGTAGGGTAACATTACAGCTTGTTTCTCCCTGATGATGAACATCTGTCCTGTAGGGTAACATTACAGCTTGTTTCTACCTGATGATGAACATCTGTCCTGTAGGGTAACATTACAGCTTGTTTCTACCTGATGATGAACATCTGTCCTGTAGGGTAACATTACAGCTTGTTTCTCCCTGATGATGAACATCTGTCCTGTAGGGTAACATTACAGCTTGTTTCTACCTGATGATGAACATCTGTCCTGTAGGGTAACATTACAGCTTGTTTCTACCTGATGATGAACATCTGTCCTGTAGGGTAACATTACAGCTTGTTTCTACCTGATGCTGAACATCTGTCCTGTAGGGTAACATTACAGCTTGTTTCTACCTGATGATGAACATCTGTCCTGTAGGGTAACATTACAGCTTGTTTCTACCTGATGATGAACATCTGTCCTGTAGGGTAACATTACAGCTTGTTTCTACCTGTGACTGTTTCCTGTGTGTAGGACCATGTGGTGTGTGTTTGCTGTGGAGCCGGGAATCCAGCTCACATCTCCAGCTGTTTGACCTGCGAGAGTCGCCTGCAGCCGGTAACACACACACACACACACACGTAGAGAGAAACCACTAAATCTGTATGTGTGTGTGTATCTGATGTGTGTGTGTGTGTGTGTGTGTGTGTGTGTGTGTGTGTGTGTGTGTGTGTGTGTGTAGGTGGTGTGTGTTGGGACCAGCCCCCCCTCTGACAGGATGCTGACCTGCTCCAGATGTAACCGTTTAAACCGAAGTGATGCCAGATACTGTGACTGGTGCGGCTCAAAGGTGACAACACACACACACACACACACACACACACACACACACACACACACACACACACACACACACACACACACACACACACACACACACACACGCACGCACGCACCTGAACCCAGTATGATTCATATCCAGCTGCTGCTCTCATTCAGGAATTGTCCTTAAAAGAAGTGAGAAACCAGCGCTGGTGTCTTTAGGGTCTTCTTAGATCTTCAGTCCATCAGGAATCTCCACGTATGAGAGGCTGAAAGCAGCAAAACTTTGTGCATGTCAACAACCTCTGTGTTCATAGATGAGGTTTCATGTTGAGTGGCATTGTGGGAAATGTAGTGACGTGTGTATTTGCAGCCCGGTCACGCAGCCCGCTGTGTGGTTTGTCGGCGCTGCGGAGCGAGCGGACACCCGTACGCCTCCTACTGCGCGGCCTGCGGCGTCTTCCAGGAAGCCCCGCCTACATCCTGCAGTGACATCACACCACCTGGCGGGGGCGCCGCCACGAACCAGGTGACCCCACGGCGCTCACACAATCCATAACACACAATATGATCCGGGCAACGCAGGATCTGCTCTCTACACACACAGACAGGTGTAACCGTGTGTGTGTGTGTGTGTGTGTGCGTGTGTGTGCGTGTGTGTGGGGGTGAGAAGGCTTCAGCACCAACATCCCATGATGCCACCTGGCAGCCCGTGCCCGTCTCTGGTCCCGGGGCTAATGCTAAGTCAGCCAGCGCAGAGCAGGCCACGCAGACTATTGGACTCTATTACCCATCAGCCACTGAGCTGCGGAGGAAGGAGCAACAACAACTCACCCGGCAGCAGGTGGCCAGAGAGCGCCAACCGCTGCTGACCGCCATCAGCCCCGGCAGAGGTAACTAACTACTGACACTGAACACAACTGGCAACCCTGAAGCTCGGCACGCACCTCTGTAGGAAGGGATACCAAACTGGCAACCCTGAAGCTAGGCACGCACCTCTGTAGGAAGGGATACCAAACTGGCAACCCTGAAGCTGCCTTAAGTTTTTCAGAACATAATTACGTGGCATCTGATCGCACATAGACTTCCATCCTCAACAGCTCTGAGTCTGGAGGTAAAGGAGTGTGCAGGTGTCTGTATCTTCAGGGTTGCCAGTTGTTGTCTCTCTGAGTCTGGAGGTAAAGGAGTGTGTAGGTGTCTGTATCTTCAGGGTTGCCAGTTGTTGTGTCTCTGAGTCTGGAGGTAAAGGAGTGTGTTGTCATCCTTTCTTCAGGCTACTGGAGGAAGCAGTTGGATCACGTGTGTGCTCACCTGAGGAGTTACGCCCAGAACAACGGTGCCTTCAGGGCCCTGCTGGGAGAGCCGCGGATGGGCAGAGTACGCCGCCTCGCTGCACACCTCGGACCTGATCCTAGAGATACACTGTTAGGAGAGGCAACCTGGCACCGCGGTCACATGTCAGCTGACGAGTTGTGTTCTCCTTCAGGTGGTTTCTGCCGTGATCCAGGAAGATCGCCACGAAGTCAGCGTGACCGTCAGCTTTGTGTCGGCCGCTCGGGAAGAACCGCAGGTCTGTCCCCCTAACATCTGACCTCAGGCCTTGACATGCTGCAGAAACAACAGAAAGTAAACTCAGGTGTGTCCTCAGGTGGGTCCAGTAGAGGACGGTGTTGGTCCAGCAGCGGACGGTGTTGGTCCTGCAGGTCGGACCGAGACTCTGAGCAGCGTTACGGAGAGATCTGCAGGTCGGACACTAGTCTAGTCCTCACTACCGCCCTCTAGTCCACACTACCCCCCTCTAGTCCTCACTACCACCCTCTTCCACACTACCCCCCTCTAGTCCTCACTACCGCCCTCTAGTCTTCACTACCGCCCTCTAGTCTTCACTACCCCCTCTAGTCCACACTACCTCCCTCTAGTCCTCACTACCGCCCTCTAGTCCTCACTACCGCCCTCTAGTCCTCACTACCGCCCTCTTCCACACTACCGCCCTCTAGTCCTCACTACCGCCCTCTAGGCCTCACTACCCCCCCCTAGTCCTCACTACCCCCCTCTAGTCCACACTACCCCCCTCTAGTCCTCACTACCGCCCTCTAGGCCTCACTACCCCCCCCTAGTCCTCACTACCCCCCTCTAGTCCACACTACCGCCCTCTAGTCCACACTACCCCCCTCTAGTCCTCACTACCGCCCTCTAGTCCTCACTACCGCCCTCTTCCACACTACCCCCCTCTAGTCCTCACTACCCCCCTCTAGTCCACACTACCCCCCTCTAGTCCACACTACCGCCCTCTAGTCCACACTACCCCCCTCTAGTCCTCACTACCGCCCTCTAGTCCTCACTACCGCCCTCTTCCACACTACCCCCCTCTAGTCCTCACTACCCCCCTCTAGTCCACACTACCCCCCTCTAGTCCACACTACCCCCTTCTAGTCCACACTACCCCCCTCTAGTCCTCACTACCCCCCTCTAGTCCTCACTACCGCCCTCTTCCACACTACCCCCCTCTAGTCCTCACTACCCCCCTCTAGTCCACACTACCGCCCTCTAGTCCTCACTACCCCCCTCTAGTCCTCACTACCGCCCTCTAGTCCTCACTACCGCCCTCTTCCACACTACCCCCTCTAGTCCTCACTACCCCCCTCTAGTCCACACTACCCCCCTCTAGTCCACACTACCCCCTTCTAGTCCACACTACCCCCCTCTAGTCCTCACTACCCCCCTCTAGTCCACACTTGTAACTTGTGGGATTAATAAAGTATACATTATTAGGGCCCGAGCACGAGTGCTAGGGCACCACCGGTGTCCTAGCACGAAGTGCAAGGAACCTATTGTTTTTGTAGGGATTATTATTATTATTATTCCGCACTTTGTCTGTCATTTTTGAGGGCTTTATTGTGTTGCAAAATTCGCAAAAACTTGCACACATTTAAAACCAATAAAAAATGACAGAATTCTGTAGTGATTGGGCTTGAACAATGACAGAGTGCTCCATAGCGCCCCCTAATGTGCACCCTGACAAAAAAAAAGTCATAATTCATCTTTCAAACTTTCAGGGATCATGCGTATCATCTGGAACTCTATCATGGTATTTTTAGAAAATAAAAAACATTTCAAAATTTTACGATTTGGCGAATTTCGTGCGAAATGACTCACTTTTCAAAGACGTGTTTGAGGACCTTAGGATCCACAAAAACTCTCCAAATCTTGCAGCCACGTGCAGAATATGAAACTCTTTCATCTGAATACACATTTAGGCTTGAGAGTGGTATGGTTGCTCTATAGCGCCCCTTAAGTGGATTTAGCACTTGGGCACATTTTCGACAAACTCAATATATACGAAAACTCACAAAAATTGGCGTCCACATAAACACCGGGAGCTTTGTGAGTCTGTTTGGTGATTTGGTCCATACCTGTAAGGGGCACTATAGCGCCCCCTAATGTGTGGAAAGGCCTTAACTTGGACATAGTTACTCCGATCTTCACCAGATTTGATATGCATATTGCTCTAATCATTGCAAACATATTTCCCATTTACCTTCATTAGCTCCGCCCAACCGGAAGGCGGCCATTTTGAATTTAATAAATGTCATGTGTTGTACATTCTGTCGAACTCCTCCTCCGCCGTGACTGCAATCTTCCTGAATCTTTGCAGGTAGTATCTACTGACACTCATGATGAAAAGTTATCCAAAGAATTTTGATAGTGCAAAAATTGTGCAAGTTATAAGGTAGCAACGTCCTGTCAGGGTTCTTGAGAGAGGAAGTTGCATATCTGGCCAAGATTTATTCTGATCGCCACCAAACATGACACACTTGTTCCGCGTAGCGGAGTGAGCATCCATGCCAAATTTCGAGTCAATAAGCCATTAGATGGCGCCGCTAGAATTTTTTTTATTAGGGCCCGAGCACGAGTGCTAGGGCACCACCGGTGTCCTAGCACGAAGTGCAAGGAACCTATTGTTTTTGTAGGGATTATTATTATTATTATTATTATTATTATTATTCCGCACCGTCGCTGTCATTTTTGAGGGCTTTATTGTCTTATAAAATTCACAAAAACTTGCACACATTTAAAACGAATAAAAAATGACAGAATTCTGTAGTGACTGGGCTCGGGCTATGACAGAGTGCTCCATAGCGCCCCCTAACGTGCACCCTGAAAAAAATTTCATAATTTATCTAACCAATTTTTCATCAATCATGCGTATCATCTGGAACTGTATCAAGCTATTTTTTATAAAAAAATTTTAAAAAATTAAATTTATGATTTGGCGAATTTCGTGCGAAATGTCTCATTTTTTGAAGACGTGTTTGAGGACCTTAGGATCCACGAAAACTCTCCAAATCTTGCAGCCATGTGCAGAATATGAAACTCTTTCATCTGAATACACATTTAGGCTTGAGAGTGGTATGGTTGCTCTATAGCGCCCCCTTAAGTGGATTTAGCACTTGGGCACATTTTAGACGGACTCAATATATACGAAAACTCACAAAAATTGGCGCCCACATAAACGCCGGGAAGCTTTGTGAGTCTGTTCAGTGATTTGGCCCATACCTGTAAGGGGGCTCTATAGCGCCCCCTAATGTGTGGAAAGGCCTTAACTTGGACATAGTTACTCCGATATTCACCAGATTTGATACACATATTGCTCTAATCATTGCAAACATATTTCCCATTTACCTTCATTAGCTCCGCCCAACCGGAAGGCGGCCATTTTGAATTTAATAAATGTTGTGTGTTGTACATTCTTTCAAACTCCTCCTAGGCCGTGACTGCAATCTTCTTGACTCTTTGCAGGTAGTATCTACTGACACTCATGATGAAAAGTTATCCAAAGAATTTTGATAGTGCAAAAAATGTCCAAGTTATAAGGTAGCAACGTCCTGTCAGGGTTCTTGAGAGAGGAAGTTGCATATCTGGCCAAGATTTATTCTAATCGCCACCAAACATGACACAGTTGTTCCGCGTAGCGGAGTGAGCATCCATGCCAAATTTCAAGTCAATAAGCCATTAGATGGCGCCGTTAGAATTTTCTTTATTTCTTTTTATATTCTTTATTCTTCCTGTAGGCGGCTATTGAAACCGGAAGTTATGTATCTGGCCAAGATTTATTCCGATTGCCACCAAATATAACAGCTGTTCCACATAGCAACATGAGCATTCATGCCAAATCTTGAGTGAATCGGACATTACATGGGGCTGTTAGAATTATTTGTATTAATTACCCACATTGCATTATATCTAGCATTAATCCCATCTGCATGAAATGTTGCATTTTGAATAAAATGCTTTAATTGTAACTTTATTTCTTTAACAACAAACACCTATCTGACTGAATAGTTAGTTTATTAAATGGAGATAAAATGTTGGAGAGCCTTTAATGACACTGGGTGTTACTGCATGACAGTCTGTGGCTGTCGGTCATGTGTGACTCAGCTGGCACGGCCCCCATGAAATCACTATGCTGCAGCACCATAGCTGGAGAATGTTCTCTCAATGAGCTTCATGAGCTAGTCACCTGAAATGGTCCCCCAGGTGGGCCTTGTCAGGGTTAATTAGTGGACTTTCTTCCTTATTAATGGAGTTGGACCATCAGAAGTCAGGTTGATACACAGCCGACAGCCTATTGGACGACTGGTAGAATTCATATTATGGCAAGAACCAATCAGCTGAGAGAAGAGAAACGAGCAGCCATCATTACTTTAAGAAATGAAGGGCGGTCGGTCCGGAAAATTACCAAAACTCTGAATGTGTCACCAAGTGGAGTCGCAATTGGCTCGAAACGTTTCAGGATGACATGTTTTCAGTTATTTCTACTTTGTTGTTAAGAACATAATTCCACATGTTCATCATAGTTTTGATGCCTTCAGTGATAATCTACAATGTAACACACACACACACACACACACACACACACACAAGTAGACAGAAGGACACACACACACACACACACACACACACATACATACAGATACACACAAGCAGACAGAAGGACACACACACACACAGATACACACACACACAAAGATACACACAAGCAGACAGAAGGACACACACACACACAGATACACACACACACAGACAGAGTGCTCCATAGCGCCCCCTAACATGCACCCTGAAATAAAAAAATTCATAATTTATCTAACCAATTTTTCATCAATCATGTGTATCATCTGGAACTGGATCAAGCTATTTTTTAGAAGTTTTTAGAAAAAATCTAAAAAAAAATTTAATTTACAATATGGTGAATTTTGTTCAAAATGTCTCATTTTCCGAAGACGTGTTTGAGGACCTTAGGATCCACGAAAACTCTCCAAATCTTGCATCCACGCGCAGAATATGAAACTCTTTTATCTGAATACACATTTAGGCTTGAGAGTGGTATGGTTGCTCTGTAGCGCCCCCTTAAGTGGATTTAGCACTTGGGCACATTTTTGACAGACTCAGCATGTACGAAAACTCACAAAAATTGGCGTCCACATAAACACCGTACAGAGCAGACAGAAGGACACACACACACACACACACACACACACACACACACACACACACACCCTGATGAAGGAGAAAGTGGCTGTAACTACAGTGTACGTTGTCGTATCTGCTTGAAATGTCCCCCAATCACCAAGAGTCCAGGTCTGAGGACACCTACAGGTCAATATGGACTTTTGGAGACAGCGCCACCATCTGGCAACAGGAAATATGTCTTATATGACAAACATCATCCGATTTACATGAAACTTAGAATGTGTGGTGTACATGTGATACTGAGGCGGCCCCTGTACTTTGACCACGCCCACTCACCCAGGCCACGCCCCTTCATAACATTTGAACCGTTTAAGCTGCAGTCTTGTGTAAGGTGTCATTGAACTCAGCAGAGACTTCCTTCTTCATTGGTGATGCTTTGACCCGCCCCCCTGTGATTTGACCACGCCCCCTTCCACAGATAATGAGCTGTATGACGTAGAGTCTTACAGCAGGGAGTTCCATCTTCGTTGGTGATGATTTGCAGTGTCTGAGTGCCGCGCAAATTAACTGCTGCAAAGATTGGCCTATGCCAGTACCCCCGACCTGCGAAGAGGCGAGGGCCCGTTCATCACTGCGTGCAGTTTTAATTTCTTTTTATATTCTTTATTCTTCCTGTAGGCGGCTATTGAAACAGGAAGTTATGTATCTGGCCAAGATTTATTCCGATTGCCACCAAATATAACAGCTGTTCCACATAGCAATATGAGCATTCATGCCAAATCTTTAGTGAATCGGACATTACATGGGGCTGTTAGAATTATTTTTATTAATTACCCACATTGCATTATATCTAGCATTAATCCCATCTGCATGAGATGTTGCATTTTGAATAAAATGCTTTAATTGTAACTTTATTTCTTTCACAACAAACACCTATCTGACTGAATAGTTAGTTTATTAAATGGAGATAAAATGTTGGAGAGCCTTTAATGACACTGGGTGTTACTGCATGACAATGTGTGACTCAGCTGCCCCCCCCCCCCCATGAAAGCACTATGCTGCAGCACCATAGCTGGAGAATGTTCTCTCAATGAGCTTCATGAGCTAGTCACCTGAAATGGTTCCCCCCCCCCCAGGTGGGCCTTGTCAGGGTTAATTAGTGGACTTTCTTCGTTATTAATGGAGTTGGGACCATCAGAAGTCAGGTTGATACACAGCCGACAGCCTATTGGACGACTGGTAGAATTCATATTATGGCAAGAACCAATCAGCTAAGAGAAGAGAAACGAGCGGCCATCATTACTTTAAGAAATGAAGGTCAGTTGGTCCAGAAAATTACCAAAACTCTGAATGTGTCCTCAAGTGGAGTCGCAATTGGCTCGAAACGTTTCAGGATGACATGTTCAGTTATTTCTACTTTGTTGTTAAGAACATAATTCCACATGTTCATCATAGTTTTGATGCCTTCAGTGATAATCTACAATGTAACACACACACACACACACAGATACATACAAGCAGACAGAAGGACACACACACACAGATACACACACACACACACACACACACACGCAGACAGAAGGACACACACACACACACATACACACAGACAGAGTGCTCCATAGCGCCCTAACATGCACCCTGAAAAAATATTCATAATTTATCTAACCAATTTTTCATCAATCATGCGTATCATCTGGAACTGGATCAAGCTATTTTTAGAAAAAATCTAAAAAATTATAATTTACGATATGGCGAATTTCGTGCGAAATGTCTCATTTTCGAAGACGTTTTGAGGACCTTAGGATCCACGAAAACTCTCCAAATCTTGCAGCCACGTGCAGAATATGAAACTCTTTTATCTGAATACACATTTAGGCTTGAGAGTGGTATGGTTGCTCTGTAGCGCCCCCTTAAGTGGATTTAGCACTTGGCCACATTTTTGACAGACTCAGCATGTACAAAAACTCACAAAAATTGGCGTCCACATAAACACCGTACAGAGCAGACAGAAGGACACACACACACACACACACACAGATACACACAAGCAGACAGAAGGACTCACACACAGATACACACACACACACACACACACACAGATACACACATGCAGACAGAATGACACACACACAGATACACACACACAGATACACACAAGCAGACAGAAGGACTCACACACAGATACACACATACACACAAGCAGACAGAATGACACACACACAGATACACACAAGCAGACAGAAGGACACACACACACTCACACTCACACACACACACACACACACACACACACACACACACAGATGAAGGAGAAAGTGGCTGTAACTACAGCGTAAGTTGTCGTATCTGCTTGAAATTTCCCACAATCACCAAGAGTCCCGGCCTGAGGACACCTACAGGTCAATATGGACTTTTGGAGACAGCGCCACCATCTGGCAGCAGGAAATCAGCCTTATATGACAAACATCATCCGATTTACATGAAACTTAGAATGTGTGGTCTACATGTGATACTGAGGCGGCCCCTGTACTTTAACCACGCCCACTCACCCAGGCCACGGCCCTTTTAATAACATTTGTACCGTTTAAGCTGCAGTCTTGTGTAAGGTGTCTTTGAACTCAGCAGAGACTTCCTTCTTCATTGGTGATGCTTTGACCCGCCCCCCTGTGATTTGACCACGCCCCCTTCCACAGATAATGAGCTGTATGACGTAGAGTCTCACAGCAGGGAGTTCCATCTTCATTGGTGATTTGCAGTGTCTGAGTGCCGCGCAAATTAACTGCTGCAAAGATTGGCCTATGCCAGCACCCCCGACCTGCGAAGAGGCGAGGGCCCGTTCATCACTGCGTGCAGTTTTAATTAGGGCCCGAGCACGAGTGCTAGGGCACCACCGGTGTCCTAGCACGAAGTGCAAGGAACCTATTGTTTTTGTAGGGATTATTATTATTATTATTATTATTATTCCGCACCGTCGCTGTCATTTTTGAGGGCTTTATTGTCTTATAAAATTCACAAAAACTTGCACACATTTAAAACGAATAAAAAATGACAGAATTCTGTAGTGACTGGGCTCGGGCTATGACAGAGTGCTCCATAGCGCCCCCTAACGTGCACCCTGAAAAAAAAAATTTCATAATTTATCTAACCAATTTTTCATCAATCATGCGTATCATCTGGAACTGTATCAAGCTATTTTTTATAAAAAAATGTAAAAAATTAAATTTATGATTTGGCGAATTTCGTGCGAAATGTCTCATTTTTTGAAGACGTTTTGAGGACCTTAGGATCCACGAAAACTCTCCAAATCTTGCAGCCATGTGCAGAATATGAAACTCTTTCATCTGAATACACATTTAGGCTTGAGAGTGGTATGGTTGCTCTATAGCGCCCCCTAGCACTTGGGCACATTTTAGACGGACTCAATATATACGAAAACTCACAAAAATTGGCGCCCACATAAACACCGGGGAGCTTTGTGAGTCTGTTCAGTGATTTGGTCCATACCTGTAAGGGGGCTCTATAGCGCCCCCTAATGTGTGGAATGGCCTTAACTTGGACATAGTTACTCCGATATTCACCAGATTTGATACACATATTGCTCTAATCATTGCAAACATATTTCCCATTTACCTTCATTAGCTCCGCCCAACCGGAAGGCGGCCATTTTGAATTTAATAAATGTCATGTGTTGTACATTCTGTCGAACTCCTCCTCCGCCGTGACTGCAATCTTCCTGAATCTTTGCAGGTAGTATCTACTGACACTCATGATGAAAAGTTATCCAAAGAATTTTGATAGTGCAAAAAATGTCAAGTTATAAGGTAGCAACGTCCTGTCAGGGTTCTTGAAAGAGGAAGTTGCATATCTGGCCAAGATTTATTCTAATCGCCACCAAACATGACACAGTTGTTCCGCATAGCGGAGTGAGCATCCATGCCAAATTTCAAGTCAATAAGCCATTAGATGGCGCCGCTAGAATTTCTTTTATTTCTTTTTATATACTTTATTCTTCCTGTAGGCGGCTATTGAAACCGGAAGTTGTGTATCTGGCCAAGATTTATTCCGATTGCCACCAAATATAACAGCTGTTCCACATAGCAACATGAGCATTCATGCCAAATCTTGAGTGAATCGGACATTACATGGGGCTGTTAGAATTATTTGTATTAATTACCCACATTGCATTATATCTAGCATTAATCCCATCTGCATGAAATGTTGCATTTTGAATAAAATGCTTTAATTGTAACTTTATTTCTTTAACAACAAACACCTATCTGACTGAATAGTTAGTTTATTAAATGGAGATAAAATGTTGGAGAGCCTTTAATGACACTGGGTGTTACTGCATGACAGTCTGTGGCTGTCAGTCATGTGTGACTCAGCTGGCACGGCCCCCATGAAATCACTATGCTGCAGCACCATAGCTGGAGAATGTTCTCTCAATGAGCTTCATGAGCTAGTCACCTGAAATGGTCCCCCAGGTGGGCCTTGTCAGGGTTAATTAGTGGACTTTCTTCCTCATTAATGGAGTTGGACCATCAGAAGTCAGGTTGATACACAGCCGACAGCCTATTGGACGACTGGTAGAATTCATATTATGGCAAGAACCAATCAGCTGAGAGAAGAGAAACGAGCAGCCATCATTACTTTAAGAAATGAAGGGCAGTCGGTCCAGAAAATTACCAAAACTCTGAATGTGTCACCAAGTGGAGTCACAATTGGCTCAAAACGTTTCAGGATGACATGTTTTCAGTTATTTCTACTTTGTTGTTAAGAACATAATTCCACATGTTCATCATAGTTTTGATGCCTTCAGTGATAATCTACAATGTAACACACACACACACACACACACACACACACAAGTAGACAGAAGGACACACACACACACACACACATACATACAGATACACACAAGCAGACAGAAGGACACACACACACAGATACACACACACACAAAGATACACACAAGCAGACAGAAGGACACACACACACACAGATACACACACACACAGACAGAGTGCTCCATAGCGCCCCTAACATGCACCCTGAAATAAAAAAATTCATAATTTATCTAACCAATTTTTCATCAATCATGTGTATCATCTGGAACTGTATCAAGCTATTTTTTAGAAGTTTTTAGAAAAATCTAAAAAAATTTAATTTACAATATGGTGAATTTTGTTCAAAATGTCTCATTTTCCGAAGACGTGTTTGAGGACCTTAGGATCCACGAAAACTCTCCAAATCTTGCATCCACGCGCAGAATATGAAACTCTTTTATCTGAATACACATTTAGGCTTGAGAGTGGTATGGTTGCTCTATAGCCCCCTTAAGTGGATTTAGCACTTGGGCACATTTTTGACAGACTCAGCATGTACGAAAACTCACAAAAATTGGCGTCCACATAAACACCGTACAGAGCAGACAGAAGGACACACACACACACACACACACACACACACACACACACACACACACCTGATGAAGGAGAAAGTGGCTGTAACTACAGTGTACGTTGTCGTATCTGCTTGAAATGTCCCCCAATCACCAAGAGTCCAGGTCTGAGGACACCTACAGGTCAATATGGACTTTTGGAGACAGCGCCACCATCTGGCAACAGGAAATATGTCTTATATGACAAACATCATCCGATTTACATGAAACTTAGAATGTGTGGTGTACATGTGATACTGAGCCGACCCCTGTACTTTGACCACGCCCACTCACTCAGGCCACGCCCCTTCATAACATTTGAACCGTTTAAGCTGCAGTCTTGTGTAAGGTGTCATTGAACTCAGCAGAGACTTCCTTCTTCATTGGTGATGCTTTGACCCGCCCCCCTGTGATTTGACCACGCCCCTTCCACAGATAATGAGCTGTATGACGTAGAGTCTTACAGCAGGGAGTTCCATCTTCGTTGGTGATGATTTGCAGTGTCTGAGTGCCGCGCAAATTAACTGCTGCAAAGATTGGCCTATGCCAGTACCACCGATTTGCAAAGAGGCGAGGGCCCGTTCATCACTGCGTGCAGTTTTAATTATTATTATTATTATTATTCCGCACCGTCGCTGTCATTTTTGAGGGCTTTATTGTCTTATAAAATTCACAAAAACTTGCACACATTTAAAACGAATAAAAATGACAGAATTCTGTAGTGACTGGGCTCGGGCTATGACAGAGTGCTCCATAGCGCCCCCTAACGTGCACCCTGAAAAAAAAAATTTCATAATTTATCTAACCAATTTTTCATCAATCATGCGTATCATCTGGAACTGTATCAAGCTATTTTTATAAAAAAATTTAAAAATTAAATTTATGATTTGGCGAATTTCGTGCGAAATGTCTCATTTTTGAAGACGTGTTTGAGGACCTTAGGATCCACGAAAACTCTCCAAATCTTGCAGCCACGTGCAGAATATGAAACTCTTTCATCTGAATACACATTTAGGCTTGAGAGTGGTATGGTTGCTCTATAGCGCCCCCTTAAGTGGATTTAGCACTTGGGCACATTTTCGACAAACTCAATATATACGAAAACTCACAAAAATTGGCGTCCACATAAACACCGGGGAGCTTTGTGAGTCTGTTTGGTGATTTGGCCCATACCTGTAAGGGGGCACTATAGCGCCCCCTAATGTGTGGAAAGGCCTTAACTTGGACATAGTTACTCCGATCTTCACCAGATTTGATATGCATATTGCTCTAATCATTGCAAACATATTTCCCATTTACCTTCATTAGCTCCGCCCAACCGGAAGGCGGCCATTTTGAATTTAATAAATGTCATGTGTTGTACATTCTGTCGAACTCCTCCTCCGCCGTGACTGCAATCTTCCTGAATCTTTGCAGGTAGTATCTACTGACACTCATGATGAAAAGTTATCCAAAGAATTTTGATAGTGCAAAAATTGTGCAAGTTATAAGGTAGCAACGTCCTGTCAGGGTTCTTGAGAGAGGAAGTTGCATATCTGGCCAAGATTTATTCTGATCGCCACCAAACATGACACACTTGTTCCGCGTAGCGAGTGAGCATCCATGCCAAATTTCGAGTCAATAAGCCATTAGATGGCGCCGCTAGAATTTTTTTTATTTCTTTTTATATTCTTTATTCTTCCTGTAGGCGGCTATTGAAACAGGAAGTTATGTATCTGGCCAAGATTTATTCCGATTGCCACCAAATATAACAGCTGTTCCACATAGCAATATGAGCATTCATGCCAAATCTTGAGTGAATCGGACATTACATGGGGCTGTTAGAATTATTTTTATTAATTACCCACATTGCATTATATCTAGCATTAATCCCATCTGCATGAAATGTTGCATTTTGAATAAAATGCTTTAATTGTAACTTTATTTCTTTCACAACAAACACCTATCTGACTGAATAGTTAGTTTATTAAATGGAGATAAAATGTTGGAGAGCCTTTAATGACACTGGGTGTTACTGCATGACAGTCTGTGGCTGTCGGTCATGTGTGACTCAGCTGGCACGGCCCCCCCCCCATGAAATCACTATGCTGCAGCACCATAGCTGGAGAATGTTCTCTCAATGAGCTTCATGAGCTAGTCACCTGAAATGGTCCCCCCCCCCCAGGTGGGCCTTGTCAGGGTTAATTAGTGGACTTTCTTCGTTATTAATGGAGTTGGGACCATCAGAAGTCAGGTTGATACACAGCCGACAGCCTATTGGACGACTGGTAGAATTCATATTATGGCAAGAACCAATCAGCTAAGAGAAGAGAAACGAGCGGCCATCATTACTTTAAGAAATGAAGGTCAGTTGGTCCAGAAAATTACCAAAACTCTGAATGTGTCCTCAAGTGGAGTCGCAATTGGCTCGAAACGTTTCAGGATGACATGTTCAGTTATTTCTACTTTGTTGTTAAGAACATAATTCCACATGTTCATCATAGTTTTGATGCCTTCAGTGATAATCTACAATGTAACACACACACACACACACACACACACACAGATACATACAAGCAGACAGAAGGACACACACACACAGATACACACACACACACACACACACGCAGACAGAAGGACACACACACACACATACACACAGACAGAGTGCTCCATAGCGCCCCTAACATGCACCCTGAAAAAAAAATTCATAATTTATCTAACCAATTTTTCATCAATCATGCGTATCATCTGGAACTGGATCAAGCTATTTTTAGAAAAAAATCTAAAAAAATTATAATTTACGATATGGCGAATTTCGTGCGAAATGTCTCATTTTCCGAAGACGTTTTTGAGGACCTTAGGATCCACGAAAACTCTCCAAATCTTGCAGCCACGTGCAGAATATGAAACTCTTTCATCTGAATACACATTTAGGCTTGAGAGTGGTATGGTTGCTCTGTAGCGCCCCCTTAAGTGGATTTAGCACTTGGGCACATTTTTGTCAGACTCAGCATGTACAAAAACTCACAAAAATTGGCGCCCACATAAACACCGTACAGAGCAGACAGAAGGACACACACACACACACACACAGATACACACAAGCAGACAGAAGGACACACACACACACACACACACACACACAGATACACACAAGCAGACAGAAGGACTCACACACAGATACACACACACACACACACAGATACACACAAGCAGACAGAATGACACACACACAGATACACACAAGCAGACAGAAGGACACACACACACTCACACTCACACACACACACACACACACACACACACACAGATGAAGGAGAAAGTGGCTGTAACTACAGCGTACGTTGTCGTATCTGCTTGAAATGTCCCCCAATCACCAAGAGTCCAGGTCTGAGGACACCTACAGGCCAATATGGACTTTTGGAGACAGCGCCACCATCTGGCAGCAGGAAATCAGCCTTATATGACAAACATCATCCGATTTACATGAAACTTAGAATGTGTGGTCTACATGTGATACTGAGCCGACCCCTGTACTTTAACCACGCCCACTCACCCAGGCCACGCCCCTTTTAATAACATTTGTACCGTTTAAGCTGCAGTCTTGTGTAAGGTGTCTTTGAACTCAGCAGAGACTTCCTTCTTCATTGGTGATGCTTTGACCCGCCCCCCTGTGATTTGGCCACGCCCCCTTCCACAGATAATGAGCTGTATGATGTAGAGTCTCACAGCAGGGAGTTCCATCTTCATTGGTGATGATTTGCAGTGTCTGAGTGCCGCGCAAATTAACTGCTGCAAAGATTGGCCTATGCCAGTACCCCCGATTTGCAAAGAGGCGAGGGCCCGTTCATCACTGCGTGCAGTTTTAATTATTATTATTATTATTATTATTATTATTATTACCCCCCCTCTACCGCCAGAACTTAGGTCCTCAGTGGGTTTGTCTGTGTGTCTAACAGGAAGTGATCGGTCCACAGCTCTGATGAAACCTCCCAAACGAAACCTGACACCCAAACCTCCAGTAAGAAACACACACACACACACACACACACACACACACACACACACAGTTAGTGTTTCCTGTTCGAAGGTTGATGAAAGCTCACCTGAGGGAAGACACTGCTGCTGTCTGACTTGCTGTCCAGTCAGAGATAAATGCTGCTCTGTGATTGGTTCTCCTGGTCCAGGTGAAGGACGTGCAGCTGCTGGCGGAGCTGGGTCCGGGTCGGGGTCAGGTCAGCGTTGTGCAGCATCTCCTGGATCAGGTACAAAGTAACTAAGTACTCCTCCAGTGCTGTACTACAGTCCAATTAGCAGCCTCCTCGGTCACTTGACTCTGTTTGTCTCCACGGTAACCACCAGGGGGCGGACCCTTCCTGCTGCGCCACCGACGGCCGACACGCTCTGGCGGTTGCCGTGGTGAACGGTCACCACGATGTACTTCCTGTCTTAGTGCAGCGAGGCGCCGACGTCAACCAGCAGTCTGGACCGTAAGACCACCGGCAGAAACACATCACCACCAAACCCACCAGACTCCATGTAAATAATCACTACTTTTATCATCCTAAAACACACTTCATTCAAAGTGGACAGAAACTAAATAAATAAAACTACCAAAAGCCGTCTTGGTTCATCTTTCCACTGTTGAACAATCACCACTCTGGTCTGGTTGGAATAAACTCTTAATTCACCCATTTACATGTGGAGATATGCTGCTCTATACACGCTAAAAGTAGTGATTATTTACATGGAGTCTGGTGGAGATATGCTGCTCTATACACACTAAAAGTAGTGATTATTTACATGGAGTCTGGTGGAGATATGCTGCTCTATACACACTAAAAGTAGTGATTATTTACATGGAGTCTGGTGGAGATATGCTGCTCTATACACGCTAAAAGTAGTGATTATTTACATGGAGTCTGGTGGAGATATGCTGCTCTATACACGCTAAAAGTAGTGATTATTTACATGGAGTCTGGTTTTCACAGCAATACATGGAGTAATAGCAGATGTTACCTGGCTTAGAGAGTACAATCACAGCTTCAGGAACATGAAATGTTAAAATCTCCTCTTCCTCTTCCTCAGGATGAAGAACACAGCTCTGCATGATGCTGCAGCTCTGGGATCTGACGGTCTGCAGTGTGCTCGGGTTCTGCTCAGGTAGCAACACACACTCACTACTGCGGGAATGTTTGTACACTTTAAGACTAAGTGATTGAGCGGCCTCGGCCTGGCAGAATCCTCCAGATGCTGAAACCAGGCCACGCCTCCATGTCACATGACTACAGACGCAAAACGAACACAAAGAGACACAAACGCACAATGACCATCAACACATAATGAGTCAAAGACACCACAGAGCTGGTATCACACGTGTTGAGAGCTGGTGAAAACCTTCTCACGCTTTCAACACTTTCATCTGCATTTAATTTATATTTTTACTTTTTATATTTTTGTGGCTTTTTGTTGACATCTATGAATGATCTGATGGAGAACAGGAACTGTGCAGAGGTGGAAAAACTACTAAAAGATTGTATTCAAGTCAAAGTACCAATACTCTGATGGTCCATCTCCCATGTAGAACTGTAATGTAGAACTATGACATTATAAACATATTAATGTATAGAGCTGATGAAGTTTCTCACGCTTTCGACATTTGATCCATTTTTGATATTAACCGTCCCGTTGTCCTCGGGTCAGCCAGACCCTCAGAACTGTACCGGGGTTGGATCCCTAGAACCACCGAGGAGATAAATCACCAGTTCACCAATCCTTTGAATTTTCCAGCTGTCAGGCCGGAGTGCGGCGGAGGAACGCCGGCGAGCAGACGGCGTACGACGTCGCGGTGAACGCCGGCTGCAACGACATGGTGTCGCTGCTGGCTGCTCGGACCGGACTGGACCTGCTGGGAAAACTGGGACCGCTGGGAAAACTGGGACCGCTGGGAAAACTGGGAAAACTGAACCTGGACGCTTTCTGACCGACGGAACAAAACCATCAGACATCCAGATGTTATAAAGGTCTTAGGCACCCAGATGTTATAAAGGTCTTAGCTACCCAGATGTTATAAAGGTCTGAGGCATCCAGATGTTATAAAGGTCTTAGGTACCCAGATGTTATAAAGGTCTCAGACATCCAGATCACTCTCAGTAGAAGGTACATGTTATTACATCCGTTACCTTCTGATAAGGTACCAGATGTAATAACATGTAATGACCGAGGTAATAACCAGGAATGGGTTAGATTATAACCATATATGTGTATCTGGGTACTGAGATTATGAGAATCTGTCTCCATATTCACCTGAATAAATATCGGAGCCTTTCTCTACACGCCTCAGATCTCCGGGACACTGGGACCAGGTCTTCCAGCTGAGGAAGTTTCTAATATCAGGGACAGCTTTGTTGTTTCTACGGTTAGATATGGAAAGTGTTTTGTTTAATATTGGCAGCAAAACCTTGGCTTCTTTTTTAAAAACTTTGACTTATGTACATCACATAATACTCTGAATAAAACGTCTATCATATGAGTAGTAGTGGAGTTAATCCAGTAAAGGGAATTCAGGGTAACTATGAACCGCATCTGGTCCCGGGTTTCTTTGTATATTGACAAGTCCAAAATAAATATAGAAATAAAATTCCCTGGTAACAACAACTCAAACTAAAGAAATCCAAAAGTAAACCAACTACGTCGTTGGGGAGCATCTCCTCCTCCTTGTGGCACTGCAGGAGCTCCAGCCTCTCCTCCTGGGCTGCAGGAGCTCCAGCCTCTCCTCCTGGGCTGCAGGAGCTCCAGCCTCTCCTCCTGGGCTGCAGGAGCTCCAGCCTCTCCTCCTGGGCTGCAGGAGCTCCAGCCTCTCCTCCTGGGCTGCAGGAGCTTCAGCCTCTCCTCCTGGGCTGCAGGAGCTCCAGCCTCTCCTCCTGGGCTGCAGGAGCTCCAGCCTCTCCTCCTGGGCTGCAGGAGCTCCAGCCTCTCCTCTCGGGCTGCAGGAGCTCCAGCCTCTCCTCCTGGGCTGCAGGAGCTCCAGCCTCTCCTCCTGGGCTGTAGGAGCTCCAGTCTCTCCTCCTGGGCTGCAGGAGCTCCAGCCTCTCCTCCTGGGCTGCAGGAGCTCCAGCCTCTCCTCTCGGGCTGCAGGAGCTCCAGCCTCTCCTCCTGGGCTGCAGGAGCTCCAGCCTCTCCTCCTGGGCTGCAGGAGCTCCAGCCTCTCCTCTCGGGCTGCAGGAGCTCCAGCCTCTCCTCCTGGGCTGCAGGAGCTCCAGCCTCTCCTCCTGGGCTGCAGGAGCTCCAGCCTCTCCTCTCGGGCTGCAGGAGCTCCAGCCTCTCCTCCTGGGCTACAATAACGTCTGATCCAGGGCGTAGACTGGGATCGGCTGGTACCTGCACCAGCTATTTCTCCCCAGGCGAAAGGCTTTCTGAATTTAATTAATCTACCCCCTCCCCATCTGCTGTGCAGCTCTAGCCCCCCAGACAAATGAAGGAAAGAGAAGTTTTCATCAGGTTTCACTCCCAACAACCAATCAGATCCATATCGGCACTCAGGAGCAGAATATTATAATATAAGAATATTGTGCAGATTGTAAAACTAATTAAAATTCAGGATGTCATTACACCCCCCACCCGCCCCTCCCCCCAAACAGGAAACACAACCCGCTAAATTCAGCAGATTTCCAGTGTGACCCCCCTGAGAACTAAGAGAACTAGTTTCCAGCCTGACGACCGACTCGTACATCAAACACATTTTATTTAATATTGACCACGGATCCAAATTATTTTACACGTCAACAAAAACATCGCGTTTCCCATCGTAAAACATAAAAGTCCAGTTTGATTGAGTCAGTGTTGCCCCCAGTACACACACACACACACACACACACACACACACACACACACACACACACACACACACACACACACACACACGTATATCCATGTTGGGCTCTATTGTAAAACATTTGTTTCAAAATAATAAAAATACACCAATCACTACGGCGCATACTCTGTCCGTCTCCATGGAGATGTCCCGTGCGTGATGTCAGCGTGTCCGTCTCCATGGAGATGTCCCGTGTGTGATGTCAGCGTGTCAGTCTCCATGGAGATGTCCCGTGTGTGATGTCAGCGTGTCTGTCTCCATGGAGATGTCCCGTGCGGGACGTCAGCGTGTCCGTCTCCATGGAGATGTCCCGTGCGGGACGTCAGCGTGTCCGTCTCCATGGAGATGTCCCGTGCGGGACGTCAGCGTGTCCGTCTCCATGGAGATGTCCCGTGCGTGATGTCAGCGTGTCCGTCTCCATGGAGATGTCCCGTGCGGGACGTCAGCGTGTCCGTCTCCATGGAGATGTCCCGTGCGTGACGTCAGCGTGTCCGTCTCCATGGAGATGTCCCGTGCGGGACGTCAGCGGCGGAGGCGGAGGAAGAAGGCGTGGCGGCAGGCGGAGCTGTCCACCGGGTAGTACTGGTCGTAGAAGTCCAGGATGTACTCCTCCGCCTTGAAACCGAACTTCTGATACAGCAGCATGGCGGGATTACTGGCAGACACGTGCAGCGTCACGTCCTTCCCCATGCACGTCTGGAACACACACACACACACACACATCAGGGCTGAGACACACACACACACACACACACACACACACACACATCAGGGCTGACACACACACACAGACAGACAGACAGACAGACAGACAGACAGACAGACAGACACCAGGGCTGAGACACACACACACACACACACACACACACACACACACACACACACACACACACACACACACACACACACACACACAGTCCGACTCACCTGAATGAGATGGTAGATCATGAAGGTGCCGATGCCGGCCTGCCTCCACTCGGGATGGACCAGCAGGAAGGAGATGTACGCCTCGTTGTACTTGACGTCAGGAACCATGAAGCCGAAGCCGATCACCACTTTCTTATAGAGAGCGACCACGCTGAAGTCTGGGTACTGCAGACACTCTGACAGGTCCACACCTGGGGGCCCAGAGCCAATCAAATGCTCCGATTACACACACGGAGTCATGGTGGGGGGTCGTGGGTGAGAAGAATCTGTGTGTGTGTGTGTGTGTGTGTGTGTGTCACCTGGCCAGAAGCTGTCGTGGCACATGGCGTTGACAGAGGGGATGTGGTTTGGGCGGACGTAGCAGTAGTCGATGGGAGCGTTGCGTTCAGGGACCCAGTCAGGGTCGTTCCTGTGAGAGTGAGCCCTGATCTCCGCCAACAACCTCAACTTCACCGGACGACTCTCATAATCCCTCCTGAAGAAGAGACAGAAGGATTCAGGACCCTCTACCTGAGGAAGGATTCAGGACCCTCTACCTGAGGAAGGATTCAGGACGATCTACCTGGGGAAGGATTCAGGACCCTCTACCTGAGGAAGGATTCAGGACCCTCTACCTGAGGAAGGATTCAGGACTATCTACCTGAGGAAGGATTCAGGACGATCTACCTGGGGAAGGATTCAGGACCCTCTACCTGGGGAAGGATTCAGGACCCTCTACCTGAGGAAGGATTCAGGACTATCTACCTGAGGAAGGATTCAGGACGATCTACCTGGGGAAGGATTCAGGACGATCTACCTGGGGAAGGATTCAGGACCCTCTACCTGGGGAAGGATTCAGGACCCTCTACCTGAGGAAGGATTCAGGACTATCTACTTGAGGGAAGGATTCAGGATGCGAGACGTTACCTGATTGAGGATGTTACCTGATGTAGGGTGTGAGGGCGTTACCTGATGGAGGGTGTGAGGGCGTTACCTGATGTAGGGTGTGAGGGCGTTACCTGATGGAGGGTGTGAGGGCGTTACCTGATGGAGGGTGTGAGGGTGTTACCTGATGGAGGGTGTTACCTGATGGAGGGTGTGAGGGCGTTACCTGATGGAGGGTGTTACCTGATGGAGGGTGTTACCTGATGGAGGGTGTTACCTGATGGAGGGTGTGAGGGTGTTACCTGATGGAGGGTGTTACCTGATGGGGGGTGTTACCTGATGGAGGGTGTTACCTGATGGAGGGTGTTAGGGTGTTACCTGATGGAGGGTGTGAGGGCGTTACCTGATGGAGGGTGTTACCTGATGGGGGGTGTTACCTGATGGAGGGTGTTACCTGATGGAGGGTGTTACCTGATGTAGGGTGTGAGGGCGTTACCTGATGGAGGGTGTGAGGGTGTTACCTGATGTAGGGTGTGAGGGTGTTACCTGATGGAGGGTGTTACCTGATGGAGGGTGTTACCTGATGGAGGGTGTTAGGGTGTTACCTGATGGAGGGTGTGAGGGCGTTACCTGATGGAGGGTGTTACCTGATGGGGGGTGTTACCTGATGGAGGGGGTTACCTGATGGAGGGTGTTACCTGATGTAGGGTTTGAGGATGCGGGACGTGTACGGACTCTTGATGGTCTGGTCCGAGCTTCCTTCCGCTCCCATCAGACGATGCCAGAAGGAGACCGAGTCCTGCTGGACGCCTCTCCTGCTGCAGAAGTTGCTCTGCACACAAACACGTTCAATATCAGAGGAATACTCACTTCCTGTAACCATGGAAACAGCATATTTTTTATATATGTATTGATACGATGCTGTATCAATCCTCCCCGTTAACGTAGAGTTTAAATATTAATATAATATATTAATAGTTTAAATACGTTCCCGTTTCTTTTTAACCAAATTACCATAAAAATGGATTCCTTCCAACTATTAGAATAATTCATCATTTCTGCTTTTTTAAGTCTAACATTAAGTATAATTCTCTATAAATGAGGGTTATTGACCATGAATTCCAGAAAGTATAAAACTAGTAAGGTGGTGGTCGTGGAGACTAAAAAAATCTGAAAAACGGACGAAAATTTCACATTTTGGTCCCTTTCTGACCCGGGAGGACACCACGAGGGTAATTAATGAAATCCGTTGCCCGTACCTGGAAGCGGTCCAGGATCCGCAGCTCCTGGCTGTTGGGGCAGTATTTGCGCGTCAGCGCCGCCCCCCCCTGGGCGCCGTAGATCCCTCCCACCAGGCTGAGGGTGGCGCTCACCGCCCGGTCCAGGTCCAGCAGGGGGAGCCCCCGCTGCCTCTTGGCCTGACGCACCAGCAGCTTCCTGTGGAAGCGTTTGGCGTGCGGCGTGACGGCGAGCGCCAGCGGGCAGGCGTCCAGGCGCCGCAGCAGCATCCTCTCGGCGTACAGACTGAGGGGAGCGAAGCGGGGCGTCTGGGACGCGCCGCAGTCCGCTTTCTCTGGGTGAGGAATCCTGCGCCGCTCGGGCCCCCCCGCGCCGGCGCCGACCCCCCCGGGGGCGGCGAGGGACGGGCCGTCGCTGCGTCCCACCGGCTCGTCAAAGTCGTCCTCCGCCCCGCGGCCTTCGTCGTCCTCGCTGTCCGCTTCACGCTTGATGTGCGGCGGCGGCGGGCGGAGCTTCTTGCGGGCGGCGAGGTTGGCGCGGGGGGGAGGGATGTACTCCATCCCCGGGTCGATCATCCCCTCCGTCTCCATCTCCTCGTCGTCTGGGGGGGATGGGGGTAAAGTAACTTCATTTAGGAAATGGTCTGTTGTCCATGTGTTAGTACGTGTGTGTGTGTGTTAATACGTGTGTGTGTGTGTGTGTGTTAGTGCGTGTGCATATGTGTGTATATATCATGTGAGTATGATTGTGAGTGTGAGTATGAGTGTGTGTGTGAGTGTTTGAGTGTCTGAGTGTGTGTGAGAGTGTGTGTGTGAGTGTGTGTGTGAGAGTGTGTGTGAGAGTGTGTGTGAGAGTGTGTGTGAGAGTGTGTGTGAGAGTGTGTGTGTGCGTTCGCACCGTCATGTAAAGTACTTTGTTTCCATAGCACATTTTAATATATATATATATATATATATATATATATATATATATATTGAACTCACCGTGGAACAGGGCCTGCGGCGGCATGGCGTCGGGGATGAGGTCGGCCTCCGACAGCAGGCTCGGCGTTGCCGAATGCGACGCCGGCGTCCCGGGGGCGGAGAAGTCCGGGGACGGCGAGGGCGACGGGCTGGTGAGCGGCGTTCGGTCCGATGAGCTGAGGGAAGAGAAGTCGATGACCTCACCTTTCTCCAGGACGAGGTCGGGCCGGCGGCCGGCGCCGCCCCCCCGCCCGGCCGCCAGTTTGACCGGCGTGGAGGCGGCGCTGCGGTCGGCGTAGCCCCCCCCCACCGCCTCCTTCTGCGCCCGCCGGATGTCTTTGGCCTCCTGCGTGCGACAGCGCTTCTCCTTCAGCTGGATGGCGTTCTCCACGGGGTTCCTGGCACCGCGCTTCCTCAGGCCCTCCACCGTGATGATGGGGTCCAGGGCCGGTTTACAGGCTGGGGGGGGGGGGATAATAATAATAATAATAATTATATATATAATAATATATACTTTATTAATTCCACAAGGGGAAATTCCAATTTACGCTCTGTTATTACACGATGTCAGAGTAGGGGGGCACATGGAAAGGCTGTTTGTAGCAGTTGGGGGTTCGGCAGTGCCCAGGTGGCTACCAGTCCACCACCATACTTTGGTCTGTACAGGGACTTGAACCAGCGACCCTCCGGTTCCCAACCCAACTCCCTATGAACTGAGCTATTGGCTGAAGTAAGCTGACTGGGGAGTCGCAGCTGCACCCCCCCTCCCTGTATGCAGACAGCTAGGGCCACCTTAGAGGACAGCCTAGTCCCTCTGAATAGGGAACTCCAGTATCTCCCTTCTGGACTCTAAGAGTCCCGGTTGCAGAACTACAAGTCCCCGGTTGCAGAACTACTAGTCCCCGGTTGCAGAACTACAAGTCCCCGGTTGCAGAACTACAAGTCCCCGGTTGCAGAACTACTAGTCCCCGGTTGCAGAACTACTAGTCCCCGGTTGCAGAACTACTAGTCCCCGGTTGCAGAACTACAAGATTCAACAACAGTTCTGTCCCAGTGGCATCACTCTGTTGTACTGTCTCTATTATGTTGTACTATGTGGTGGTCTAGAGTTTTAAGAATGTCCTGCCTCTGAGACTGGAACCTAGTTTACCCACGGGGACCAATACAGGAACCTAAACCTGAACTGCAACCTGGAAAAACAGACAAAAAGCTTAAAAAGCAACGAAAACTGCAAAAAAATCATCTAAACAACATTTTGGTATTTTTTACCATTTCTGCCAAGGGGCTCCTGAGCAAGAACCCGAACCCCCAACTGCTCGGCCTTTCCAACGAAGTGTTCTGGTGGAACATGTGTACGTTCAGAAGTAGTTTTAGTCGTCAACAGAGACTCAGATTGGACAGATAGTCTAGCTAGCGGTCTGGATTTACCCTGCAGGTAACCATAGTAACCAGAGTCCTCAGAAACCAGTCGCAGGTTAGAGCCCCGACACAGAGACAGATAGTCTAGCTAGCTGTCTGGATTTACCCTGCAGAGATCCGAGGATCAGGTAACCATAGTAACCACAGTCCTCAGAAACCAGCCGCAGGTTAGAGCGCCAAGACAGAGGATGGAGACGGACCTGCTGGCCAAGGTACATGATCTTCTGCATGGACAGATAATTTCACTTGTTCTGAGGACCTTCTCCCTCAGATTTGGGGTATTTATCTTGTTTGTAAACCTTCTTCCTCAGATTTGGGGTATTTATCTTGTTTGTAGACCCTTTTTTTGCAGCCTGACTCCGGCTTCACGCCTGTAGTTGGGGGGACTCGTAGAGAGACTCAGGTGACGTTTGTATGTGTGGATCCAGACTACGTCTGGAGTAGCCCCGATAGGACGATTTGATGATATGAGCATACGCTGCCCCCCCCACCCTACCTTTTGCCTTGGTAGTGGATTTGTCCACCTCCAGCCGCAGGGTCGGGGGTCTGTTGTGGACCAGCTTCCACCAGCCGGGCTCTCCGAACTCCTGCGCTCCGGACCTGAAGAAGGTGGGGCTGCCGACGGACAGGCAGCCGGCCACCGTGCTCCACCACGTGGACGTCTTCTTCCTGCAGAGTCACAGGAAACACCGTGTGGGCCAATCAGGCGCGCCCCTTGGTAGAGGCACTGACATCACAGACATCAACACACTCTGAGCCGCCCTGTAGACCACGGACGCCCTGTAGGCCACGGACGCCCTGTAGGCCACGGACGCCCTGTAGGCCACGTAGGCCACGGACGCTCTGTAGGCCACGGACGTCTTGTAGGCCATGGACGCCCTGTAGGCCACGTAGGCCACGGACGTCCTGTAGGCCACGGACGCCCTGTAGGCCACGTAGGCCACGGACGCCCTGACCAGGAAATAATAGTCTCTATAAAGAGCAACAACACCGTTTTTAAAGTGCTTTTTTGATACTTTTGTTGCTTTTTTTGACTGATTGTTACTTGTAATTCTTTTGACATTTTTGCTGCTTTTACTTTGGCGGGGTTTCCCCACTACTACCAACTTATACCACGAGTCTTACACTTACTCTTGGAATTCAGGGTCTAATTTTTGAGTTTAACAAGCAGAAATATGCTATGACATTGAATAAAACACCCAGAATTCAATGAAAGTAGTGAACTGATCCCTGAGAAGATGTTTTACAGAAACATCTCGTTCATTTTAGGCAACTTGGTTGAAAGAAACCCAAATTTCTGATATAAACAACTTTTGAAAATGAGTCAAATTTGACCCGGAGACACCAGGAGGGTTAATATTATAGTTAATGAACATTATAGTTCATGATATTATAGTTAATGAACATTATAGTTCATGATATTATTAAATATAGAAGCAGGATGTCAGACAATGTTGAAACCAAAGTTAAAGTGACCTCGTTCCCAGCAGGAAGTTCCAGTGTCGGCCAATGAAAGCACAGATGTCCTCCTTCCACCTGAAGTAGCCCTGCCGGCCCGTCCCCTCCAGAGACAGATTGTACATGGCCAACATCACCACCTGGGACAGGTAAAACACAACATCACCACCTGGGACAGGTAAAACACAACATCACCACCTGGGACAGGTAAAACACAACATCACCACCTGGGACAGGTAAAACACAACATCACCACCTGGGACAGGTAAGACACAACATCACCACCTGGGACAGGTAAGACACAACATCACCACCTGGGACAGGTAAAACACAACATCACCACCTGGGACAGGTAAAACACAACATCACCACCTGGGACAGGTAAAACACAACATCACCACCTGGGACGGATAAGACACAACATCACCACCTGGGACAGGTAAAACACAACATCACCACCTGGGACAGGTAAGACACAACTTAAGGCATGGATTTAAAAAGGTGCCAAACCCCTTGTCTTGTTAAGGTAAAATCTGTTTGGCACAGCAAGGTATTCAGCTCCTCATACTGTACATACTATATGTATCTCTACCGACGCATGTTGTACCTGCTGCCAGGTGAGTCTCTATTGACCCAGGTGAGTCTCTACTGACTCAGGTGAGTCTATACTAACTCATGTTGTACCTGCTGCCAGGTGAGTCTCTACTGACCCAGGTGAGTCTCTACTGACTCAGGTGAGTCTATACTAACTCATGTTGTACCTGCTGCCAGGTGAGTCTCTACTGACTCAGGTGAGTCTATACTAACTCATGTTGTACCTGCTGCCAGGTGAGTCTCTACTGACTCAGGTGAGTATATACTAACTCATGTTGTACCTGCTGCCAGGTGAGTCTCTACTGACTCAGGTAAGTCTCCACTGACTCAGGTGAGTCTATACTGACTCATGTTGTACCTGCTGCCAGGTGAGTCTCATCCTCTCGAAGCTCTCCTTTCCGTCCTCGGAGCAGTCGGAGCAGATGAATTTAAAGAAGTTGTCTCCCTTCAGGTAGCTGGGCTGCTCCCCTCTGAGCTGAGCTGAAACACAGAGAGACTCAGACCGCTGACAGGACAACACGCAGTTTCACACATTCACCACTGATTCTGGACATTTAGTGCTTCAACATAATCAAAACCCACCAGACTCCATGTAAATAATCACTACTTTTATCATCATAAAACACGCTTCATTCAAAGTGGACAGAAACTAACTAAAACTACCAAAAGCCGTCTTGGTTCATCTTTCCTGTTCCACCAATCACCACTCTGGTCTGGTTGGAATAAACTCTTAATTCACCCATTTACATGTGGAGATGTGCTGCTCTATACACACTAAAAGTAGTGATTATTTACATGGAGTCTGGTGGAGATATGCTGCTCTATACACGCTAAAAGTAGTGATTATTTACATGGAGTCTGGTGGAGATATGCTGCTCTATACAAGCTAAAAGTAGTGATTATTTACATGGAGTCTGGTGGAGATATGCTGCTCTATACACGCTAAAAGTAGTGATTATTTACATGGAGTCTGGTGGAGATATGCTGCTCTATACACGCTAAAAGTAGTGAGTATTTACATGGAGTCTGGTGGAGATATGCTGCTCTATACACGCTAAAAGTAGTGATTATTTACATGGAGTCTGGTGGAGATATGCTGCTCTATACAAGCTAAAAGTAGTGATTATTTACATGGAGTCTGGTGGAGATATGCTGCTCTATACACGCTAAAAGTAGTGATTATTTACATGGAGTCTGGTGGAGATATGCTGCTCTATACACGCTAAAAGTAGTGATTATTAACATGGAGTCTGGTGGAGATATGCTGCTCTATACACGCTAAAAGTAGTGATTATTTACATGGAGTCTGGTGGGTTTGGTGATGGTGATTTTGTGCCTTTTAGTGGACGCTGACTGATGCTGAACATCTGTCCTGTAGGGTAACATTACAGCTTGTTTCTCCCTGATGGCAGTAGCTTAGTCCATAGGGAGTTGGGTTGGGGACCGGAGGTTTGCTAGTAAAAGTCCACATACGGACCAAAGACCCCCAATAAAGGATACATGAACAACATCATCATAATTTTTAGTATTATTATCATCATCATCTCACCTGCAGGGACCCACTTGTGGCAGCGGTCGCAGTAGAAGGACATGTCCTCGCAGGCCCAGCCCCCGTCGGCCTCCTCGCCCAGGTCGCTGGTCAGAGAGTCCCCGCTCTGGTCGTGGGACAGATCCACCGAGCCCTGATCCTCCGACTCCACAATGAGGAGGGTCTCCCCCTCCACCTCGCCCTCCTCCAGACCCTCGGAGGCCGACGTACAGGCCGCCTCGTCCTCGCCTCCGGCCAGCTGCTCGCTGCTGCTGTCCATCACACACCTGCACACATCAGGCTCGGGTTCAGTCACATGATGAACAGGTGAGCTGTGTGATGTCATCATGTTACATGTGTGATGTCATCATGTTACATGTGAATATGTCCTAGAGTCTTCTGTCCTCTGGGACAGGAAGCTGAATATCTCCGACTTGGGGAAAGAACGAGACATTTCAGGACGTCATCTAGGGACATTTTGGACTCACTGATCCACATTTTAGAGTCCAGACTACTCATCCATTCATCTGTCTCTCTGTGTGTTTACCTGTCTCAGCCTGTCTGTCTCTCTGTGTGTTTACCTGTCTCAGCCTGTCTGTCTCTCTGTGTGTTTACCTGTCTCAGCCTGTCTGTCTCTGAGCCTGTCTGTCTCTCTGTGTGTTTACCTGTCTCATGTCTCTCTGTGTATTTACCTGTCTCATGTCTCTCTGTGTGTTTACCTGTCTCAGCCTGTCTCTCTTTGTGTCTACCTGTCTCAGCCTGTCTGTCTCTCTGTGTGTTCACCTGTCTCATGTCTCTCTGTGTTTACCTGTCTCAGCTTGTCTGTCTCTTTTTGTGTCTACCTGTCTCAGCCTGTCTGTCTCTCGGTGTGTTTACCTGTCTCATGTCTCTCTGTCTCGCTGTGTGTTTACCTGTCTCAGTCTGTCTGTCTCTCTTTGTGTCTACCTGTCTCAGCCTGTCTGTCTCGCTGTGTGTTTACCTGTCTCATGTCTCTCTGTGTGTTTACCTGTCTCAGCCTGTCTGTCTCTCGGTGTGTTTACCTGTCTGTCCCTCAGTGTGTTTACCTGTCTCAGCCTGTCTGTCTGCGCTGTCTCTCTGCCTCCAGCTGTGAGGTCAGAGTCCTCTGCTCCTCCAGCAGCCTCAGATTCTCCTTCTTCCTCTCCAGCCGCTCCAGATCCCGGACTACACCCTCGTGCAGACGCTGAGAGACAAAGACACACAAAGAGACACCCGGTGACCGAGGGCCTTTGACTTTAATATATTATTAATATATTACATTATTAATATATTACATTATTAATATATTACATTATTATATCAGAGAGCACAGCTCGCATGCAGTGTAGTGTCCACATTATTTACCAAGTGTCCCAAATGATGAGGGTCTTATGTGAGACAGGTAAGGGACGCACAGGTGGTTTAGTAATTAATTACAGACACTAAAATGCACATAAACCTCATAATTGACCGTTAAAATGTCACTAAAACAAACGGCAGCTAATCGCTTCGCTGGTGCTTTTATTTTGAAAATGTGTTTCCGAGCTGTTTTAGCCTGAAACTATTTATTTTCATACATTTAACTTCCCAGATCTCTGTTAACAGTCATCTCTTTACACATTTATGATGTAACATCATCAGCGTTTAATGTGAAATAATAACAAGTCCGTTAACTTCTGGTGACCTCATAGCTCCGCAGCTAACGGCTAGCTAGCTGCTAGCTGTAGCCTTGCTGTTAGCGTTTAGCCCGGCTCGGCTCGGTACGGACCGGGTTACCTGTCTGTCCCAGGACTGGTTAAGGTGAACAGCAGCCACGGTGCTCAGAGTCAGAACTACAGAAACTCCCAGAACCACTTTAGAGGTCGTAGACATGCCGTTAGCCTTTAGCTTCACGTTAGCCAGCTGCTGACTGGCTGTGATGCTGCAGCGATTCTTCTTCTTCTACTTCTACTTCTACTACTACTGCTTCTTCTTCTTCTTCTTCTTCTACGGTTCTTTGTGAACAGCCTCCCCTGGTGGTGGTGAGATCAAAGGGTTTCATCATTTTCATATAAAGAAGGAAGGAAAAGTTTTTATTATTATTAATTTATTATTATCAATGTATTATTTATTTATTTTTTATGTTTAATTTGGAAAGAACTAGAAGTTTTTTAAAAATACTTTATTAATTATTATTTTGTTTTTTATTTTTTTATTTTGACAGGAAGAAAAAGATTTTAATCACATTTGATTTTATAGTTTTTGTATTTCTTTTATTTCTTTTTAA
>JABXJD010000576.1:112500-150000 GCA_013375575.1 Percina caprodes | reverse complement strand
CCCTGTGGAGGATGGGGGCCCTGTGGAGGCTTGGGGTCCTGTGGAGGCTGGGGGTCCTGTGGAGGCTGGGGGCATTGAACCTGAGTGGACAATGTTCAAAGTTCCCATTGTTGAAGCTGTGGCGGGGAGCTGTGGTCTTAGGGTCTTAGGTGCCTCAAGGGGCGGTAACCCACGAACACCCTGGTGGACACCGGTGGTCAGGGAAGCCGTCCGACTGAAGGAGTCTTTCCGGGACATGTTATCCCGGAGGACTCCGGAGGCAGTTGCAAGGTACCAATGGGCCCGAAAGGCTGCAGCCTCTGCCGTGACAGAGGAAAAGCAGCGGGTGTGGGAGAAGTTCAGAAAAGACCTGGAGAAGGACTTTCCGTCGGCACCAAGGTGCTTCTGGAAAACCGTTCGCCACCTCAGGAGGGGGAAACGGGGAATCATCCAAGCTGTGTACAGTAAGGATGGGACGTTGTTGACCTCAACTGGGGAGGTAATAGAGCGGTGGAAGGAGGACTTTGAGGAACTCCTAAATCCAGCTGACACGTTCTCTGTGGTAGAGGCAGAGCTGGAGGATGATGGGGGATTGTTGTCAATTTCCCTGGTGGAGGTCGCTGAGGTAGTCAAACAACTCCACAGCGGCAAAGCCCCAGGGATTGATGAGATCCGTCCAGAAATGCTGAAAGCTCTGGGTGTGGGGGGGCTGTCTTGGTTGACACGCCTCTTCAACATTGTGTGTAGGTCTGGGACCGTGCCTAAGGAGTGGCAGACCGGGGTGGTGGTTCCCCTCTTCAAAAAGGGGTACCTGAGGGTTTGTGCCTATTACAGGGGTATCACACTTCTCAGCCTCCCTGGTAAAGTCTACTCCAAGGTGCTGGAGAGGAGGGTTCGGCCGATAATTGAACCTCAGATTGAAGAGGAACAATGTGGATTCCGTCCTGGTCGTAGAACAACGGATCAGATCTTCACTCTCGCAAGGATCTTGGAGGGGGTCTGGGAGTATGCCCAACCAGTTTACATGTGTTTTGTGGATCTGGAGAAGGTGTATGACCGGATCCCCCGGGAAACACTGTGGAAGGTGCTGCGGGAGTTTGGGGTGAGGGGGTCCCTTCTCAGGGCCATCCAATCTCTGTATGTATTATTTATGGACAGGATATCGAGGCGTAGTCGGGGTGGGGAGAGGTTGCAGATCGGTGGGCTCAGGATCTTATCGCTTTTTGCAGATGATGTGGTCCTGATGGCGTCATCGGTCTGTGCCCTTCAGCACTCACTGGATCGGTTTACAGCTGAGTGTGAAGCGGCTGAGATGAGGATCAGCACCTCTAAATCTGAGGCCATGGTTCTCAGCAGGAAACCGATGGAGTGCTTTCTTCAGGTAGGGAGTGAGTCCATGAGTTTAAATACCTTGGGGTCTTGGTCGCCAGTGAGGGGACCATGGAGCGTGAGATTGGTCGGAGAATCGGAGCAACGGGGGTATTACATAGTTTATTGCACCGTTGTGATGAAAAGAGAGCTGAGCCAGAAGGCAAAGCTCTCGATCTACCGGGCAGTGTTCGTTCCTACCCTCACCTATGGTCATGACCCAAAGAACCAGATCCAGGGTACAAGCAGCCAAAGGGGTTTCCTCAGGAAGGGGGCTGGGTCTCCCTCAGAGATCGGGTGAGAAGCTCAGTCATCCGAGAGGAGCTCGGAGTAGAGCCGCTGCTCCTTCGCGTCAAAAGGAGGCAGTTGAGGTGGTTCAAGCATCTGGTGAGGATGCCTCCTGGGGGCCTCCCTAGGGAGGTGTTCCAGGCACGTCCAGCTGGGAGGAGGCCTCGGGGAAGACCCAAGACTAGGTGCTGGTCCCCCTGAGACTTGATACCGGATAAGGATAAAACTTATAAGATAAGTGTGTACTGTGTAGTTACCCGTGTGTGTACTGTGTAGTTGTGTAGTTACCCGTGTGTGTACCTTGTAGTTGTGTAGTTACCCGTGTGTGTACTGTGTAGTTGTGTAGTTACCCGTGTGTGTACCTTGTAGTTGTGTAGTTACCCGGGTGTGTACTGTGTAGTTGTGTAGTTACCTGTGTGTGTACTGTGTAGTTGTATAGTTACCCGTGTGTGTACCTTGTAGTTGTGTAGTTACCCGTGTGTGTACTGTGTAGTTGTGTAGTTACCCGTGTGTGTACCTTGTAGTTGTATAGTTACCTGTGTGTGTACTGTGTAGTTGTGTAGTTACCCGTGTGTGTACTGTGTAGTTGTGTAGTTACCCGTGTGTGTACCTTGTAGTTGTATAGTTACCTGTGTGTGTACTGTGTAGTTGTGTAGTTACCCGTGTGTGTACTGTGTAGTTGTATAGTTACCCGTGTGTGTACCTTGTAGTTGTGTAGTTACCCGTGTGTGTACTGTGTAGTTGTGTAGTTACCCGTGTGTGTACTGTGTAGTTGTGTAGTTACCCGGGTGTGTACCTTGTAGTTGTGTGCGCTGAGGTACTTGAAGTGTCCGAAGCAGACGTGCGACAGACAGACGACGATGGTGACGATCAGAACGACCAGCGTGAACATCGAGGTCGGCGTCTCGAAACCTGCCGGCAGATTAGCAGTTAGCATCACTTAGCTTCACTTTGCTGTAGGTGTCACTGTATGTATGTGTGCGTGTGTGTGAGCGTGTGTGTCTGTGCTTGTGTCACTGTATGTGTGTGTGTTAGTCTGAGTGTTGTTGGGCTCAGTCAGTTATCTGTAGATGATTTTAAATGATTCATAACTCTGATCATCACCATGAACACTTCTAGTTCCCTCCAGCGCCACCACATCTCATTATATTATTATTATTATTATTATTAATATCATCTTATATTATATTGTTATTATTATTATTATCATCTTATATTATATTGTGCACACGCGTATGTATCACATATTGCGATACGGCGGTGATCAGTGGGGGCGGGGCTTACCTGTGCGTACGGTGGAGAAGAAGAGCAGCCAGAAGAGGCAGAGGATGGGCGCCGCCACAACCTGCGTAACAGCTGCCGAGTGGATCTTCTTGTCCAGTTTGGAAGGCAGGTAGGCGTAGTACATGTTGTACCTGTCCACCAGGTGTTTCAGCAGCATGTACATCAGACCTGCAGGGAGAAACAAGCTGTAATGTTACCCTACAGGACAGATGTTCAGCATCAGGTAGAAACAAGCTGTAATGTTACCCTACAGGACAGATGTTCATCATCAGGTAGAAACAAGCTGTAATGTTACCCTACAGGACAGATGTTCATCATCAGGGAGAAACAAGCTGTAATGTTACCCTACAGGACAGATGTTCAGCATCAGGTAGAAACAAGCTGTAATGTTACCCTACAGGACAGATGTTCATCATCAGGAGAAACAAGCTGTAATGTTACCCTACAGGACAGATGTTCATCATCAGGTAGAAACAAGCTGTAATGTTACCCTACAGGACAGATGTTCATCATCAGGGAGAAACAAGCTGTAATGTTACCCTACAGGACAGATGTTCAGCATCAGGTAGAAACAAGCTGTAATGTTACCCTACAGGACAGATGTTCATCATCAGGGAGAAACAAGCTGTAATGTTACCCTACAGGACAGATGTTCAGCATCAGGTAGAAACAAGCTGTAATGTTACCCTACAGGACAGATGTTCAGCATCAGGGAGAAACAAGCTGTAATGTTACCCTACAGGACAGATGTTCATCATCAGGGAGAAACAAGCTGTAATGTTACCCTACAGGACAGATGTTCATCATCAGGTAGAAACAAGCTGTAATGTTACCCTACAGGACAGATGTTCATCATCAGGAGAAACAAGCTGTAATGTTACCCTACAGGACAGATGTTCATCATCAGGGAGAAACAAGCTGTAATGTTACCCTACAGGACAGATGTTCATCATCAGGTAGAAACAAGCTGTAATGTTACCCTACAGGACAGATGTTCATCATCAGGTAGAAACAAGCTGTAATGTTACCCTACAGGACAGATGTTCATCATCAGGTAGAAACAAGCTGTAATGTTACCCTACAGGACAGATGTTCATCATCAGGGAGAAACAAGCTGTAATGTTACCCTACAGGACAGATGTTCATCATCAGGTAGAAACAAGCTGTAATGTTACCCTACAGGACAGATGTTCATCATCAGGTAGAAACAAGCTGTAATGTTACCCTACAGGACAGATGTTCATCATCAGGTAGAAACAAGCTGTAATGTTACCCTACAGGACAGATGTTCATCATCAGGTAGAAACAAGCTGTAATGTTACCCTACAGGACAGATGTTCATCATCAGGGAGAAACAAGCTGTAATGTTACCCTACAGGACAGATGTTCAGCATCAGGTAGAAACAAGCTGTAATGTTACCCTACAGGACAGATGTTCAGCATCAGGGAGAAACAAGCTGTAATGTTACCCTACAGGACAGATGTTCATCATCAGGGAGAAACAAGCTGTAATGTTACCCTACAGGACAGATGTTCATCATCAGGTAGAAACAAGCTGTAATGTTACCCTACAGGACAGATGTTCAGCATCAGGGAGAAACAAGCTGTAATGTTACCCTACAGGACAGATGTTCATCATCAGGTAGAAACAAGCTGTAATGTTACCCTACAGGACAGATGTTCATCATCAGGGAGAAACAAGCTGTAATGTTACCCTACAGGACAGATGTTCATCATCAGGTAGAAACAAGCTGTAATGTTACCCTACAGGACAGATGTTCATCATCAGGGAGAAACAAGCTGTAATGTTACCCTACAGGACAGATGTTCATCATCAGGGAGAAACAAGCTGTAATGTTACCCTACAGGACAGATGTTCATCATCAGGGAGAAACAAGCTGTAATGTTACCCTACAGGACAGATGTTCATCATCAGGTAGAAACAAGCTGTAATGTTACCCTACAAGACAGATGTTCATCATCAGGTAGAAACAAGCTGTAATGTTACCCTACAGGACAGATGTTCATCATCAGGTAGAAACAAGCTGTAATGTTACCCTACAGGACAGATGTTCATCATCAGGTAGAAACAAGCTGTAATGTTACCCTACAGGACAGATGTTCATCATCAGGGAGAAACAAGCTGTAATGTTACCCTACAGGACAGATGTTCATCATCAGGGAGAAACAAGCTGTAATGTAACTTAATTCACCCATTTGCATGTGGAGATATGCTGCTCTATAGTGTGTGTAGTAGTACTGAGAGTAGTATTGTGTAGTAGTACTGAGAGTAGTATCGTGTAGTAGTACTGAGAGTAGTATTGTGTAGTAGTAGTACTGAGAGTAGTATTGTGTAGTAGTACTGAGAGTAGTATCGTGTAGCAGTACTGAGAGTAGTATTGTGTAGTAGTACTGAGAGTAGTATTGTGTAGTAGTAGTAGTAGTACTGTAGGTGTGAGACTGACCGAAGGGCACGATGATGGGGCAGGTGATGCTGTAGGCCATCACCACGGTGAAGACGTTCATCATCCAGGCGTACGCCGCTCCGAACTGGAACTCATAGGCCTGGTGCTGAGGGGACAGAGACAGACAGGTTAGAGACAGACAGGGTGGAGACAGGGTGGAGACAGGGTGGAGACAGACAGGTTGGAGACAGACAAGGTGGAGACAGACAGGGTGGAGACAGACAGGTTGGAGACAGACAGGGTGGAGACAGACAAGGTGGAGACAGACAGGTTGGAGACAGACAAGGTGGAGACAGACAGGGTGGAGACAGACAAGGTGGAGACAGACAGGTTGGAGACAGACAAGGTGGAGACAGACAGGGTGGAGACAGACAGGTTGGAGACAGACAGGGTGGAGACAGACAGGTTGGAGACAGACAGGGTGGAGACAGACAGGGTGGAGACAAGGTGGAGACAGACAAGGTGGAGACAGACAAGGTGGAGACAGACAGGTTGGAGACAAGGTGGAGACAGACAAGGTGGAGACAGACAGGGTGGAGACAGACAGGTTGGAGACAGACAGGGTGGAGACACACAAGGTGGAGACAGACAGGTTGGAGACAGACAGGGTGGAGAGAGACAGGGTGGAGACAGACAGGTTGGAGACAGACAGGGTGGAGACAGACAGGGTGGAGACAGACAGGTTGGAGACAGACAGGGTGGAGACAGACAGGGTGGAGACAAGGTGGAGACAGACAAGGTGGAGACAGACAGGGTGGAGACACACAAGGTGGAGACAGACAGGGTGGAGACAGACAGGTTGGAGACAGACAGGGTGGAGACAGACAGGGTGGAGACAAGGTGGAGACAGACAAGGTGGAGACAGACAAGGTGGAGACAGACAGGTTGGAGACAGACAGGGTGGAGACAGACAGGGTGGAGACAGACAGGTTGGAGACAGACAGGGTGGAGACAGACAGGGTGGAGACAAGGTGGAGACAGACAAGGTGGAGACAGACAGGGTGGAGACACACAAGGTGGAGACAGAAAGGTTGGAGACAGACAAGGTGGAGACAGACAGGGTGGAGACAGGAAACAGCGCCACCATGAGGAGGAACGGAGGGAAAACAGACTAGAACGTTACAGAAGCCTCAAAAACATCAGAACGCGTCAAATATGTCACAAAAAAGGACGAAAACAAAAGAAAAAGTGTCAAAAACGTCCAAACGGGGACAAAAAGGTCAATAAAGGTTTGAAAAAATAAAAAACATTTTTAAAAAATAAATTTAAATAAATACAAAATAAATAAATAAAGTGTCTCTCTCTCTCTCTGTCTCTCTCTGTCTCTCTCTCTCTCTCTCTCTCTCTCTCTCTCTCTGTCTCTCTCTCTCTCTGTCTGTCTCTCTCTCTCTCTCTCTCTCTCTCTCTCTGTCTTGTCTCTCTCTCTCTATCTCTGTCTCTCTCTCTCTCTCTCTCTCTCTCTCTGTCTTGTCTCTCTCTCTCTCTCTCTGTCTCTCTCTGTCTCTCTCTCTCTCTCTCTGTCTCTCTCTCTCTGTCTCTCTCTCTCTCTCTGTCTGTCTCTCTCTCTCTCTCTCTCTCTCTCTGTCTCTCTGTCTCTCTCTTTCTCTCTCTCTGTCTCTCTCTCTCTCTCTCTCTCTCTCTCTCTCTCTCTGTCTCTCTCTCTCTGTCTCTCTCTCTCTGTCTCTCTCTCTCTCTCTCTGTCCTCTCTCCATCCTGCCCCCCCCTTCACGTAGTGGTCCCGGTGCGTCCTCACCCTCTTGACGTTGCGGCGGTCTGCGGCCGAGCGAGCGAGACAGAGGCGGATCATGTACATGAGGAGGCCGGGGATCCGGAGCAGGTCCATGGCGTTCCCGATGAACGCCGAGGCGATCACGTAGTTCACGAAGAACGCTCCGTTGTCCGGCAGGAAGACGCACCTGAAGGGGACGCAGCGCCGTTAGTACTTTAACTAGTAACAGAGTATTTTACAGTGGGGTATTAGTACTTTAACTAGTAACAGAGTATTGTACAGTGGGGTATTAGTACTTTAACTAGTAACAGAGTATTTTACAGTGGGGTATTAGTACTTTAACTAGTAACAGAGTATTGTACAGTGGGGTATTAGTACTTTAACTAGTAACAGAGTATTTTACAGTGGGGTATTAGTACTTTTACTGCAGTAACGAATCTGAATACTTCTTCCACTGCTGGTCCAATAAAACTACTAACCCTAACCCTTCCAGAGTTTTCTTGTGATTGTTGCAATGTTGTCGTATACGTCGTATGTCGTATGTGTTGTATACGACATACATCATATACAACACATACGACGTATACGTCGTATACACCATGTATGTCGTATACATCGTATGTGTCGTATACACCATGTATGTCGTATACATCGTATGTGTCGTATACACCATGTATGTCGTATCGTCGTATATGTCGTATACACCATGTATGTCGTATACATCGTATGTGTCGTATACACCATGTATGTCGTATCGTCGTATATGTCGTATACACCATGTATGTCGTATACGTCGTATGTGTCGTATACACCATGTATGTCGTATACGTCGTATGTGTCGTATACACCATGTATGTCGTATACGTCGTATGTGTCGTATACACCATGTATGTCGTATACGTCGTATGTGTCGTATACACCATGTATGTCGTATACGTCGTATGTGTCGTATACACCATGTATGTCGTATACGTCGTATGTGTCGTATACACCATGTATGTCGTATACATCGTATGTGTCGTATACACCATGTATGTCGTATACATCGTATGTGTCGTATACACCATGTATGTCGTATACGTCGTATACGTCGTATGTGTCGTATACACCATGTATGTCGTATATGTCGTATATGTCGTATACACCATGTATGTCGTATACGTCGTATGTGTCGTATACACCATGTATGTCGTATACATCGTATGTGTCGTATACACCATGTATGTCGTATACATCGTATGTGTCGTATACACCATGTATGTCGTATACGTCGTATACGTCGTATGTGTCGTATACACCATGTATGTCGATATGTCGTATGTGTCGATACACCATGTATGTCGTATACGTCGTATGTGTCGTATACACCATGTATGTCGTATACGTCGTATGTTACTGGACAGACACTGAAAACAGACTCACTCAAATCGGACTTTGGCATCAGCCAGGAACTTCTTATCGAAGAGCCAGCGGAAGAAAACATCCAGACTGAAAGAGAGAGAAAGAGGGGTGAGTACCAGGGGGGGTCACAGGTTAAAGGTCACAGGTCAAAGGTCACCTTGGACCAAGGCTCGGTGTGCGTTACCTGCTGAGCCCCAGGGACGGCAGCAGCAGGACCATGAAGATCAGGAAGGTGTAGCATTTATGCATCGTTGTCCGGTTTTCTCCAGACCTGCAGATGCAAAGCAGACGGCCAATCAGAGACAGACTTTTAGTGTGTATAGAGCAGCATATCTCCACCAGACTCCATGTAAATAATCACTAGTTTTAGCGTGCTTACCTGGTCCAGTGAGCTTCGAAGAAGGCCGAGTAGTAGACAATGGTGGGTAGCAGAGCGGAGAAGGCCCACAGCAGCAGAGTGGGGAAGAACTGGGTCACGATCGGGGTCTGGAACCAAAACACAACACAGAGTCAGAGACCAAGAACACGTCATGTGTGTAAGGTGACGTTAGCCTGTGTCTTTAGCTGCAAGCATGAGGAAGGAGGAGCAGGCATTAGTCAGTCCCTCCAGAAAAAGGCGGATGGGAGCGGTGGAAGGCCGCTGGGGGGGGCGGGAGCGGGGGATAGGAGCGGGGGCGCTTACGTTGAGGTACTCGACGGGCTTGGTGACGTTGAACTTGTCCATGGTGGAGATGATGATGGCGGGCGTGGTGAGGAAGAAGAGCAGCAGGAAGAGGATGACGTTGATGATGAAGCAGCGGATCCACCAGGAGACGCCGCCCAGCGACAGGTGCTCCCTGCAGGAACACAATTATAATAATAATAATAATGAATAATAAAACAATACAGGATTTTAACACCAATACCAATATTTGGTTATTTCAAATTCTAATATTATTAATATTAAAAAACTAAAAAATCCAGAAACACGTTACAAAACATAAGCAGAACGTTAGTTATTTATGAGTTCTCACTAAAATAAAATGATAATAATTTGTTTTATTAACAGAACATCAAAATATATTAAAGTTCTGATAATAAAATGTAGAAAAATACAAACTTAAGATATGAAACTTAAAGACGTTGTAGAGCGTCCTCTGGTGGACAGACTATGCAACACCATGGGGGGGGGTGAGGGGACAGGGACAGGGACCGGGGACGTACCAGCGGACGTTCTGCGGGTCGGGGGCGTACGAGACGCTCCAGTTGTGGACGTGGAGAACTTCGCTGAACTGAGACGACTGAGGCTCCTGCTGACAGCGGCAGCCCTGAACCTGGCAGGCGTTAAAGTCCTTCAGAATACTGTGGAGACAGGGGGCGGGGTCAGGGACAGGGGCGGGGTCCAGGGCGGAGGGGGTGGGGTCAGGGACATAGGGGCAGAGACAGAGAGGGCAGAGACAGAGACAGATGGGTGGACACAGAGACAAAGGGGTTAAAGAGGAGAAGGAATCAGAGAAATGTTCAAACAGATAAAAACTGAATTATTTTGAAGACAGACAGAGACACAGAAAGACAGACAGACAGAGAGACAGAGAGACAGACAGGCAGAGAGACAGACAGACAGAGAGACAGACAGGCAGAGAGACAGACAGACAGACAGAGAGACAGACAGACAGAGAGACAGACAGACAGACAGACAGACAGAGAGACAGACAGACAGAGAGACAGAGAGACAGACAGACAGACAGACAGACAGACAGACAGACAGGCAGACAGGCAGAGAGACAGAGAGACAGACAGAGAGACAGACAGACAGACAGACAGACAGAGAGACAGACAGACAGAGAGACAGACAGACAGACAGACAGACAGACAGGCAGACAGACAGAGAGACAGAGAGACAGACAGAGAGACAGACAGACAGACAGAGAGACAGACAGACAGACAGACAGACAGGCAGACAGACAGGCAGACAGACAGACAGACAGACAGGCAGACAGAGAGACAGAGAGACAGACAGAGAGACAGACAGACAGGCAGACAGACAGACAGGCAGACAGACAGAGAGACAGAGAGACAGACAGAGAGACAGACAGCTTACATGGCGGTCATGGCCTCGTTCTGGAAGGTGACGAAGGCCATGCCCAGCGGCTTGGTGTGGACCTTCTCCTTCTCCTTCCGGTACTCCTCCTTCAGCTTGGCTTCTCTCTTGGTGTAGTAGCTGACCGCCTCCTCCTGCACAACGGGGCGTCAATCACTGCTAACAGGCTAACAGCTAACACACACACACACACACACGCTGACCGCCTCCTCCTGCACAACGGGGGTCAATCACTGCTAAGATATGTTCATCAGTCTCTACTAGGACTCTATTAAGATGAAGTGGGGTTCGTTTTATAATTCATGTTAAAATCACTATGGAAACATCATTAGTGTCACATCCAGAATAATGTCCTGAGTCAGGGAGACATGTTCATCTCAGGAAATAAGGTCAGGAGCTGGTTTCAGGGAGAAAACCTGGATCTGGGACCGTGTTTCTTCTTGGAAAAATGTGAAATGAGTCAATTTGACCTGAATACCAAACAAGGGTTAGCTTCAGTGAGCTGTGTGAGTATTAGCATTGTAGCGTTAGCGTTAGCGCTGTAGCGTTGTAGCGTTAGCGCTGTAGCGTTGTAGCGTTAGCGCTGTAGCGTTAGGCGTTAGCGCTGTAGCGTTAGCGCTGTAGCGTTGTAGCGTTAGCGCTGTAGAGTTAGCGCTGTAGCGCTGTAGCGTTGTAGCGTTAGCGCTGTAGCGCTGTAGCGTTAGCGCTGTAGCGTTAGCGCTGTAGCGCTGTAGCGTTTTTAGGGTCACCTCCTCGCAGCCGGTGATGGCGCAGCAGCACAGGTGTCCGCAGGGTTTGGGGTTGATCATCGTGGGGACGTGTTCCTTCGCCATCAGGTCGGTGAAGAACTTCTTACTGCGCTCCGTCTTCTTCCTGACAAACACAACACAGCCAGCGTTGCGCTCATGTTATTACTCTAAGTGTGTGACGACATTATGGGATGGATCCCTACAGAGAGAGACCTTTAGTGAAAGAGGAAGATCCTTGACATGAAAGGATCATGAGAAACATTTAGCTTCTTTTCTCCTGAATGTCAGGAAGTAGCCCATCCAGGGGTCTGAGTGTGTCTCACCTCTCCGCGTTCAGAGACATCAGTCTGGCCACGTTGTAGCAGATCCGAGCCTCCAGCACTGTGCAGTTCTCATACGCCTGTCTGAAGAAGAAGAAGACATTAGTGATACTCGGCTGTTGTGTTTGCCATTAGATTCCTGTCATTATGTCCAGACAGGTGTCCACAGACAGCTCTGCAGACGGTGCAGAAGCTGCAGACGGTGCAGAAGCTGCAGACCGTGCAGAAGCTGCAGACGGTGCAGAAGCTGCAGACGGTGCAGAAGCTGCAGAACGTGCAGACGCTGCAGACCGTGCAGATGCTGCAGACACTGCAGACGCTGCAGACCGTGCAGACGCTGCAGACTGTGCAGACGCTGCAGATGCTGCAAATGCTGCAAATGCTGCAGACTGTGCAGACGCTGCAGACCGTGCAGACGCTGCAGACCGTGCAGACGCTGCAGACCGTGCAGACGCTGCAGACCGTGCAGACGCTGCAGACTGTGCAGACGCTGCAGATGCTGCAAATGCTGCAAATGCTGCAGACTGTGCAGACGCTGCAGACGCTGCAGACCATGCAGACCGTGCACTGTTAGCAGTTAGTAGAGATGTTTCCAGACATTTGAACACCTGGAGGATCTTTTCCATCAGATGAGGAAGAGGAAGAGGAAGAAGAGCAGTGAACTTACTCAAAGTGCTGTTTGATCTGACTCTCCTCGGCGTATTTAGAGATGCCGTTAATGAATAAAGTCCTCTTCACCTGCAAGACACAGAACTGGGATTACTACACATCCCAGAGCACGCCTCGTATCTTAGGACTACTTACTACTACTACTATAACTACTGCTACACACACACACACACACACACACAGACACACCAACACACACACACACACACACACAGTCCTTCAGAGAGACGTCACTCTGACGAGTCTGATGACATTTCCCAGTCTGACAGTTGATGAATCATCTTTTAATCTGACAAACAGGATCTCAACCTCGTCTTCTCTTCCTGAAACTACGGGACACATCGCCACTGAAATAACGTCCCCGGGGGACTCTCGTCCTACCAGGTCGTCCTCCTTGTAGTGCATCTTGGACGTGTGTCTCCTCATGCTGTAGACGGTCAGCAGCAGATACATGAAGGCAAACGTAGTGTGCAGCCACAGCAGATTCGTCCTAAAGAGACACACACACACACACACACACACACACACACACACACACACACACACACACACAAACACAAACACACACATTAACCCTTGTGTTGTCTTCCTGTCGACCTGCAACTTTGTGTTTATCTGGGTTGGAGTTTCAAGATTTTGTTCTTTTTCTACACGTTTTTCAACGTTTTTGTCAGTTTTATTCAATTTTGTGACATTATTTTAATTATGTTTATGTCAATTTTTAAACATTTTTTGTCGTTTTTTCCAATTTTTTTGGTCACTTTTTCAGCGTTTAAAAATAGAATATTTTTGTTGATTTTTTTCAACATTTCTCGTTTTTTTCAACGTTCCTTTGTCATAGTTCTGATGTAGAAAGTTTTTGTTAACGGGTCAAAATTTACCTGAGGACAACAGGACAGTTCATCTCTGAAAATGTAAAAACGCTTTAGGGGTTTAATGTTATCCCCCATCAAGAGCCACGGTTTCCCCCCCTCCTTCTAGTATTTATGCTAAGCTAGGCTAAATGTGCTATGGACACACAGAGAAACTGAGTGACTGATGAGAACAAAAATCTGTGACACTGGTCCAAAATTTATATGGAGTCTGGTGGAGATATGCTGCTCTATACACGCTAAAAGTAGTGATTATTTACATGGAGTCTGGTGGAGATATGCTGCTCTATACACACTAAAAGTAGTGATTATTTACATGGAGTCTGGTGGAGATATGCTGCTCTATACATACTAAAAGTTGTGATTATTTACATGGAGTCTGGTGGAGATATGCTGCTCTATACACGCTAAAAGTAGTGATTATTTACCTGGAGTCTGGTGGAGATATGCTGCTCTATACAAGCTAAAAGTAGTGATTATTTACATGGAGTCTGGTGGAGATATGCTGCTCTATACACACTAAAAGTAGTGATTATTTACATGGAGTCTGGTGGAGATATGCTGCTCTATACACACTAAAAGTAGTGATTATTTACCTGGAGTCTGGTGGAGATATGCTGCTCTATACACGCTAAAAGTAGTGATTATTTACATGGAGTCTGGTGGAGATATGCTGCTCTATACACACTAAAAGTAGTGATTATTTACATGGAGTCTGGTGGAGATATGCTGCTCTATACACACTAAAAGTAGTGATTATTTTATTTAGTTTAGTTTTTCAGCTTCTAGCATTCACATGCAATTCTGCAGGAAATGCCTAAACTGTTCCCAGCTCTAACACTTCAGCTGTGGTTGAAGAGCATTTTGTTCTCGTGCTTCTGACTCCTCAACCATAATGAATGATACATGCTTCATGATGAGTAGAAATGCTCCTGGACTCACCCAGACTTCAGGTTGGCTATCGTGGTGCGTCCGAAGCTGTAGGCGTTGTTTTCTGGAATAAATACGAGCAGAGCAAGTCATCAGAAAACAGCGAGGTCGCCATTTAACACACAGGGACCCGGTCTCCATCTGCATGGAACTGTAACCCTCTACAACACTGATCACAGTGACACGCCTACTAACTACCAGGGGCGTAACATCGGGGGTCCTGTCGGCATAGATTGAAAAAAGAGCCACAATAACGGGAAAAAAATGTTGAAAGGACGACCAAATCGTCTCAGATTGTGGCGCCCAGGGAGTGTCCTTATATAGAGGTTAGTCCTTCGATGCAGCGGCCGCATGTTCGAGTCTAACCTCCTTCATGTTGTCCCCCACCCTCTCTCCTTTCATGTCTTCATCTGTCTTATGAAAATAAAGCCCGAAAATGCCGAAAAAAAGGCGAAAATAACGTCTCAAATTGTCCAAAAAAAAAAAAAAAATTCAAAAAAGGCGATAAAGACATCATGAAAATAGTTAAAAAAACTCAGAAAAGCAGCCAGCTTTGTGATTATGGGGGGGGGGCGGGGGTGTAACCCTGGGCTAAGAACTGAGGACTACGCTACTACAGAGTCCAGGCTACCACCAGCATCAGACAGCTAACAGCTAACGCTAACAGACCTGCAGGCAGGGTCGGGTTCCTTAAACACGCCGCATTAACGAACGCCTTCTTACTGTTAAAGCAACAACACGTCCTCGTCTGTCCCCTATTAAAGGACAAAAAGAAAAACCCTGACATGTCAGCTGTCTCCGCTGTGTCTCTAGCTGCAGACTGTTGGACGTCCCCTCTCTGTGTCTCTAGCTGCAGACTGTTGGACGTCCCTTCTCTGTGTCTCTAGCTGCAGACTGTTGGACGTCCCTTCTCTGTGTCTCCAGCTGCAGACTGTTGGACGTCCCCTCTCTGTGTCTCTAGCTGCAGACTGTTGGACGTCCCTTCTCTGTGTCTCTAGCTGCAGACTGTTGGACGTCCCTTCTCTGTGTCTCTAGCTGCAGACTGTTGGACGTCCCTTCTCTGTGTCTCCAGCTGCAGACTGTTGGACGTCCCTTCTCTGTGTCTCTAGCTGCAGACTGTTGGACGTCCCTTCTCTGTGTCTCTAGCTGCAGACTGTTGGACGCCCCTCTCTGTGTCTCTAGCTGCAGACTGTTGGACGTCCCTTCTCTGTGTCTCTAGCTGCAGACTGTTGGCGTCCCCTCTCTGTGTCTCTAGCTGCAGACTGTTGGACGTCCCCTCTCTGTGTCTCTAGCTGCAGACTGTTGGACGTCCCTTCTCTGTGTCTCTAGCTGCAGACTGTTGGACCCCTCTCTGTGTCTCTAGCTGCAGACTGTTGGACGTCCCTTCTCTGTGTCTCTAGCTGCAGACTGTTGGACGTCCCTTCTCTGTGTCTCTAGCTGCAGACTGTTGGACGTCCCTTCTCTGTGTCTCTAGCTGCAGACTGTTGGACGTCCAGCTACTAATGCGTCTGTTCCCTGAACCGTCCGTTTCAGGGCACCGGGGGGCGGAGCAGGCATTCACGTGGCACTAAAATCTGCCCCGTCATTCTCCGTACGTAGCTACAGGTCGTTGGCCTAGGTTTTGGTACCCAACCCTACCTGCAGCCCTGCAGCCCTGCAGACCTGCAGACCTGTAGACCTGCAGCCCTGCAGCCCTGTAGACCTGCAGACCTGCAGCCCTCATCTGACTGCTGTTACCTTCTTTAGAAGGAGGTCCGGGGACTCCTTGTCGTAGGAAAGCTTCTTCACTGATAATTCTGACTAAGATCAACAGACACAAGGTGAGAACGTCGTGAGACGCTCGGGGACAGACAGCGGACCAAAGGTCAAACACATGTTAGACACGGACCAGCAGAATGATGACATCATAACAGCGGATACTCACAGGGCTTCAAAGCTGCAATGTACCCTGTAACGAGCGTTAGAACAGATCTTTAATCTCTTAAGTTTGCTTATGAGCAGCGCTGTAAGAAACTAGCAACGTGACTCTTTAAATGGAGGTTACCAGATTCTAGTGGGTGGGTTAAAGCTAACCAGTTAGCCACCTGTTAGCCTGGAGGAGGAACATAGCTCCGGGGAAGCTAATCCAGCTAGCGACCGCTAGCTTATAATGTTTGGAGGGAAACTTTGTGTTATCAGTTTTTCGCTTCCTTTTGTCTTTTCTTTGATGTTTTCTGCTGTTTTTCTCTCAACACGGTGAAACGGGACTAGAAATATGAAAAGTTTTAGGTTATTTATCATTGACGGCTGATCAGCAGCCGTTAGGTAAGCTAACAAAGCTAGCTACACACTAATGCTAGCTACACACTAATGCTAGCTACACACTAATGCTAGCTACACACTAAAGCTAGCTACACACTAAAGCTAGCTACACACACACACAATGGCTCCTGATTTGTTGCCATGTGATGCTCTGAGCGGCTCCTGATTGGCTAGCGTGTGATGCTCTGAGCGGCTCCTGATTGGCTAGCGTGTGACGCTCTGAGCGGCTCCTGATTGGCTGCCGTGTGATGCTCTGAGCGGCTCCTGATTGGCTGGCGTGTCTGATTGGCTGGTGTGTCTGATTGGCTGGCGTGTCTGATTGGCTGGCGTGTCTGATTGGCTGGCGTGTCTGATTGGCTGGCGTGTCTGATTGGCTGGCGTGTCTGATTGGCTGGCGTGTCTGATTGGCTGGCGTGTCTGATTGGCTGGCGTGTCTGATTGGCTGGCGTGTCTGATTGGCTGGCGTCTCTGATTGGCTGGCGTGTGATGCTTACCCAGCAGATCTCCGGAGAAGTTGACGGGCAGGACGATGCCGACAGAGAGGACGCCGACGACGACCAGCAGGCCGATGATGTGGCGCTGGAAGGACAGGTAGTGGACCGCGTCCTCGCCACACTTCTCCCGGATCTCTTCATCCCTGGAGGGGGGGGGGGGGACAACACATCACAGACCTCCCATTATAACTCTATTATTGTCATATTATCATATTACGTGGTTATGATATGATAATATCGGTCCACCTGGTGAGGCTGTATAACGAGACCTGAACAGCAGAACATTCAGAGGTTTTTGTGATTGTTGCAGAAATCGTTGAGTCACGTTTTCTTCAACGATGTGATGGAATATGACGATATTTATGCAGTTTAATGCGATGAAATTGCGGGTTTTGATGAAAAAGAGACTGTTTGTGTTGTCACGTGATGACGTCACTCCATAAGGTTCCCATGGCAACAGCCTGATACTCACTTTATTCTGAAGATGGCCGTCAGCCACGAGCAGAAACCCTGCAGGAAAAAACAGAAGAATCAGGAAGAGAGAGAGAGAAAGGGAGGAGGAGGAGGACAAGAAGGGAGGAGGGAGAAGGGAGGATGAGGAGGAAGAGGAGGGGAGAAGGGAGGATGAGGACGGGAGGAGGAGGAGGAAAGGAGGATGGAGAAGGGAGGATGAGGAATGGAGGAGGAGGAGGAGGAGGAAGAGGAAGGGGGAAGAGAGAAGGAGGAAGGGAGGAGGAGGAGGACAAGAAGGGAGGAGGGAGAAGGGAGGATGAGGAGGAAGAGGAGGAGAAGGGAGGATGAGGAAGGGAGAAGGAGGAAGGGAGGAGGAGGAGGACAAGAAGGGAGGAGGGAGAAGGGAGGATGAAGGAGGACAAGCAAGGGAGGAAGGGAAGAGGAAGGGAGGAGGAGGAGTGATGAAAGTGTCCTTACGTTGTCTCTCTGGTCGAAGTCGACGGAGGACGAGACGGACGTGAGGCGTTCGTAGCGGTCGGGCGTCTCCGAGTGCATCGCCGAGGCAACGCTGTGGACACACACAGGAAGCAGTCAGCTGACGGTTAGCGGTTAGCATGTTAGCCACTCTGACCTTTGGCCCTGAAAGCTGATTGGGGAGCTAACAGGAAGTAGAAACACAAACATCAACCTGATTCTATCTGGAAACAACAACATGGGGGGGGGGGATGCTGCTGACTCAGATTATTATTCTAAGTGTGTGACAACATTATGGGATGGATCCCTACAGAGATAGACCTTTTAGTTAAAGAGGAAGATCTTTTTAGTTTAACATGAAACAGAAATCACCATCACCAAACCCACCAGACTCCATGTAAATAATCACTACTTTTAGTGTGTATAGAGCAGCATATCTCCACCAGACTCCATGTAAATAATCACTACTTTTAGCGTGTATAGAGCAGCATATCTCCACCAGACTCCATGTAAATAATCACTACTTTTAGCGTGTATAGAGCAGCATATCTCCACCAGACTCCATGTAAATAATCACTACTTTTAGCGTGTATAGAGCAGCATATCTCCACCAGACTCCATGTAAATAATCACTACTTTTAGTGTGTATAGAGCAGCATATCTCCACCAGACTCCATGTTAATAATCACTACTTTTAGTGTGTATAGAGTAGCATATCTCCACCAGACTCCATGTTAATAATCACTACTTTTAGCGTGTATAGAGCAGCATATCTCCACCAGACTCCATGTAAATAATCACTACTTTTAGCGTGTATAGAGCAGCATATCTCCACCAGACTCCATGTAAATAATCACTACTTTTAGTGTGTATAGAGCAGCATATCTCCACCAGACTCCATGTAAATAATCACTACTTTTATCATCGTAAAACACACTTCATTCAAAGTGGACAGAAATTAAATAAAACTACCAAAAGCCATCTTGGTTCATCTTTCCACTGTTCCAACAATCACCACTCTGGTCTGGTTGGAATAAACTCTTAATTCACCCATTTATATGTGGAGATATGCTGCTCTATACACGCTAAAAGTAGTGATTATTTACATGGCGTCTGGTGGGTTTGGTGATGGTGATTTCAGGGCTGTTTCATATCAAGATATTGAGCTGGAGAGGATAGGAGCCTGGGAACACAGATCTTCAGACCGCTGGTTGAGTGAAGGGAGCTAACCATCTAGCACGTCACGGGGCTAACCATATAGCACGTCACGGGGCTAACCATCTAGCACGCCACAGGGCTAACCATATAGCACGTCACGGGGCTAACCATATAGCACGTCACGGGCTAACCATATAGCACGTCACGGGGCTAACCATATAGCACATCACGGGCTAACCATATAGCATGTCACGGGCTAACCATCTAGCACGCCACAGGGCTAACCATATAGCACGTCACGGGCTAACCATCTAGCACGTCACGGGGCTAACCATCTAGCACGCCACGGGGTTCCTTCACTGAGCTAAAGACCCACACTGCCGGTTACCTGTTGCCTGCTACCGGCTCATAGTTATCTGTGCCACGTCTCCGGCTGAGTTAACATTAAAATGAAGACAAGTGTAGAGCGGGGTTAGCATCACATCTGCTAGCATCACACTTGTTAGCATCACACATGTTAGCATCACACCTGCCAGCATCACACCTGCTAGCATTACATCTGCTAGCATCACACCCGCTAGCATCACACCTGTCAGCATCACATCTGATAGCATCACATCCGTTAGCATCAATCCTGCTAGCATCACACCAGCTAGCATCACACCAGCTAGCATCACACCTGCTAGCATCACACCTGCTAGTATCTGATCTAGCAGGTGTGATGCTGCAGGTGTGATGCTACCATCACACCTGGGAGTAGGAAAAGGAGGTAGAGGAGGAAGATGTTAGCAGACAAACCGAACAGAGGAAGCACCAACATACTATTCTCGCTCCTCCAGGTCTCTGAAACGCTTCTTCAGTCTTCAGGAGAGAAACAGAAACATCACACAGCGCTTTGAAACAGCGTCGCCACGGCAACACAACCATCACACCCACCCACCATCAGTTAGACTTCTGATATCAGATGATTACCGTTCATGTGTCCAACTGCAACACTGACTTCTTTTTAACGCCACTAACTGCTTTTGCTGTGTGATTAAAGTAGAGCTGGGCTATATAGATATTATTATTATATACGTGCTCCTTCATGTGTGAATACTTCCAAATAATCAAAGTACTGTAGTACACGTAGAATCATTCACAATCATTCAGAGTACACACTCGCTCGCATGTACTCTGCCACGTCCCGCCTCCATCTCTAATATACATTAGACAGAGTGACATACCTCCATCTCTAATATACATTAGACAGAGTGACATACCTCCATCTCTAATATGCATACCTCCATCTCTAATATACATACCTCCATCTCTAATAGACATACCTCCATCTCTAATATACATTAGACAGAGTGACATACCTCCATCTCTAATATACATTAGACAGAGTGACATACCTCCATCTCTAATATGCATACCTCCATCTCTAATAAACATACCTCCATCTCTAATATACATTAGACAGAGTGACATACCTCCATCTCTAATATGCATACCTCCATCTCTAATAAACATACCTCCATCTCTAATATACATACCTCCATCTCTAATATACATTAGACAGAGTGACATACCTCCATCTCTAATATACATACCTCCATCTCTAATATACATTAGACACAGAGTGGCATACCTCAATCTCAAATATACATTAGACACAGAGTGACATACCTCCATCTCTAATAAACATACCTCCATCTCTAATAAACATACCTCCATCTCTAATATACATTAGACAGAGTGACATACCTCCATCTCTAATATACATACCTCCATCTCTAATATACATTAGACAGAGTGACATACCTCCATCTCTAATATGCATACCTCCATCTCTAATAAACATACCTCCATCTCTAATATACATACCTCCATCTCTAATATACATTAGACAGAGTGACATACCTCCATCTCTAATATACATACCTCCATCTCTAATATACATTAGACAGAGTGACATACCTCCATCTCTAATATACATACCTCCATCTCTAATATACATTAGACAGAGTGGCATACCTCCATCTCTAATATACATTAGACACAGAGTGACATACCTCCATCTCTAATAAACATACCTCCATCTCTAATAAACATACCTCCATCTCTAATATACATTAGACAGAGTGACATACCTCCATCTCTAATATACATACCTCCATCTCTAATTTACATTAGACACAGAGTGACATACCTCCATCTCTAATATGCATTAGCCAAAGAAAGACATACCTCCATCTTTAATATACACTAGACACAGAGTGACATACCTCCATCTATTTACACTGTAAAAACATCTCACTATCACGATACTGCACTGGTCAATATTGGGATTTGGATAAAGTTGTGATTAATTGAACAGTTTGGCTCCCGTAGAACAACAAATCAGAGTCCCCGCCAGTGTGACATCACTGATTACCTGTCGGCGTCGGTGACCAGCGCCAGGCGGCCGTAGTCCCACGCCACCTTACGCAGAATGGAGAAGACGAAGAGCAGCACCTGAAGAAGAGAGGAGGACTTCCTGTTAGACTTCTGTTAAAGATGTAGGTCAAAGGTCAGGGATGTCACCATGGTGATGTGTGATGTCATAGAATCTTTCTGCCCCCCTGGACTCAATGTCTCTGTGTCTGATGGAACAACAATCTCTGAAACTGGTCCAGTATTAAAGGAGAAACAAGCTGTAATGTTACCCTACAGGACAGATGTTCATCATCAGGTAGAAACAAGCTGTAATGTTACCCTACAGGACAGATGTTCATCATCAGGTAGAAACAAGCTGTAATGTTACCCTACAGGACAGATGTTCATCATCAGGGAGAAACAAGCTGTAATGTTACCCTACAGGACAGATGTTCATCATCAGGGAGAAACAAGCTGTAATGTTACCCTACAGGACAGATGTTCATCATCAGGGAGAAACAAGCTGTAATGTTACCCTACAGGACAGATGTTCATCATCAGGTAGAAACAAGCTGTAATGTTACCCTACAGGACAGATGTTCATCATCAGGGAGAAACAAGCTGTAATGTTACCCTACAGGACAGATGTTCAGCATCAGTCAGCGTCAACAAAAAGTTGTGTTGTTGTCACTACTAATCACTACTTTTAGTGTGTATAGAGCAGCATATCTCCACCAGACTCCATGTAAATAATCACTACTTTTATGTTTCAGTCTGGCCCCTGTAGCAGTCTGGCCCCTGTAGCAGTGTCACACGTGTTTCTGTGTGCAGTCACACAGAAACACGTGTGTGGTTGCTGCTGTGATGTTCACTGACTGTTGGAAAAATCAATACTGCAGCCTTATGGATTGACCCACATACGATGTTCCATCACACTCTCTCACTGTAATTAAAAGGTTTGTATTTTTAACCTGGATTCTATTTTCCCATATTTTTGTGTCTTAAGTGACTGATGGGAACGACAACAGCCCAAAAATCCTCATCACCAAACCCACCAGACTCCATGTAAATAATCACTACTTTTATCATCGTAAAACACGCTTCATTCAAAGTGGACAGAAACTAAATAAAACTACCAAAAGCCGTCTTTGTTCATCTTTCCACTGTTCCAACAATCACCACTCTGGTCTGGTTGGAATAAACTCTTAATTCACCCATTTACATGTGGAGATATGCTGCTAAAAGTAGTGATTATTTACATGGAGTCTGGTGGAGATATGCTGCTCTATACACACTAAAAGTAGTGATTATTTACATGGAGTCTGGTGGAGATATGCTGCTCTATACACACTAAAAGTAGTGATTATTTACATGGAGTCTGGTGGAGATATGCTGCTCTATACACACTAAAAGTAGTGATTATTTACATGGAGTCTGGTGGAGATATGCTGCTCTATACACACTAAAAGTAGTGATTATTTACATGGAGTCTGGTGGAGATATGCTGCTCTATACACGCTAAAAGTAGTGATTATTTACATGGAGTCTGGTGGAGATATGCTGGCTTGTAGGGTTACATTACAGCTGGTTTCTCCTTTAATACTGGTCCAGTTTCAGAGATTGTGGTTCCAGAAACATGGAGACATAGTCCAGGTTCGAAAAAACGTTTGTTACCCTTTAATTACTCCTTTAATAACCTTTAATTACTCCTTTAATAACGTTGCCAGCGGCGACTCACCAGGAAACACATGAAGTCGAGTGCGAGCACGGTGGGCACCCCCCCGAACGGCAGCCCCTGCAGCACCGTGCTGCGGATGCGAGCAGAGTAGCAGTAGTCTTTGGACTCGCTGTCGGCCGAGCAGTTGTCCTGGGGGTCGCACGCCTGGCCCCCCCCGCCGCTGAATACCGCCATGGTCACAATCAGCGCTCTGAGCATGCTCAGTGCCGCATCCTGGCAGAGAACCTGGGGGGGGGGGAAACACATGGTACTTTAACCTGGGGGACACACGGTACATACACCTTTAACCTGGACACACACACACACACACACGTACACCTTTAACCTGGGGGGGGACACGGTACAACACACACCTTTAACCTTTCACTCTGCAACATCAACCAATGAAAACTAACTTTAGGACAGTCATCTTATGCAAAGGACACACAGGTGTGTGTGTGTGTGTGTGTGTCTGTGTGTGTCTGTGTGTGTGCGTCTCTGTGTGTGTGTGTGTGTCTCTGTCTGTGTGTGTGTGTGTATTGGCAGATGTATATTTTTCTATCTAAAAGACCGGGATTGGAGGGTCTAAAAGGTGATCGGGGGTCACTGTTACAATCTAATAAAGGTAACAGCCCCCAAAAAAAAGAAATAAATAATTCAGCAGATCGGGACATCTGTACCCTGAATGCTTCAACCAATCAGGTGAAGTGTTTCTAAATATGTTTTTGTAGAAACAGAGCAGAGAAGAAGAAGTTCCTGTCTGCAGCCCAGAGATAACAGCTGCCCCCGCCAGAATACACAATCATCATTCATATTATCATCATCTCTACACAGAAGACAGATTCAGGGTCAGTGTTGTTTCTTCTTCTTCTTTCCTGTGTAACGTCTGCAGCTGTGATGCAACCGGAGGTCTTATCAGTCGGCTGCAGCCGCCTTTCTCTGAACTCTGTGTTCAGCCTCCACTAAAAGTTGTGTTGTTGCTGCTGACAGACTCAGATTATTATTCTGACAACATTATGGGATGGATCCCTACAGAGATAGACCTTTTAGTTAAAGAGGAAGATCCTTTTAGTTTAACATGAAACAGAAATCACCATCACCAAACCCACAGACCCCATGTAAATAATCACTACTTTTAGTGTGTATAGAGCAGCATATCTCCACCAGACTCCATGTAAATAATCACTACTTTTATCATCGTAAAACACACTTTATTCAAAGTGGACAGAAACTAAATAAAACTACCAAAAGCCGTCTTGGTTCATCTTTCCTGTTCCAACAATCACCACTCTGGTCTGGTTGGAATAAACTCTTAATTCACCCATTTACATGTGGAGATATGCTGCTCTATACACACTAAAAGTAGTGATTATTTACATGGAGTCTGGTGGAGATATGCTGCTCTATACACACTAAAAGTAGTGATTATTTACATGGAGTCTGGTGGAGATATGCTGCTCTATACACGCTAAAAGTAGTGATTATTTACATGGAGTCTGGTGGAGATATGCTGCTCTATACACACTAAAAGTAGTGATTATTTACATGGAGTCTGGTGGAGATATGCTGCTCTATACACGCTAAAAGTAGTGATTATTTACATGGAGTCTGTTGGAGATATGCTGCTCTATACACGCTAAAAGTAGTGATTATTTACATGGAGTCTGGTGGAGATATGCTGCTCTATACACACTAAAAGTAGTGATTATTTACATGGAGTCTGGTGGAGATATGCTGCTCTATACACACTAAAAGTAGTGATTATTTACATGGAGTCTGGTGGAGATATGCTGCTCTATACACACTAAAAGTAGTGATTATTTACATGGAGTCTGGTGGAGATATGCTGCTCTATACACACTAAAAGTAGTGATTATTTACATGGAGTCTGGTGGAGATATGCTGCTCTATACACACTAAAAGTAGTGATTATTAACATGGAGTCTGGTGGAGATATGCTGCTCTATACACGCTAAAAGTAGTGATTATTTACATGGAGTCTGGTGGAGATATGCTGCTCTATACACACTAAAAGTAGTGATTATTTACATGGAGTCTGGTGGAGATATGCTGCTCTACACACTAAAAGTAGTGATTATTTACATGGAGTCTGGTGGAGATATGCTGCTCTATACACGCTAAAAGTAGTGATTATTTACATGGAGTCTGGTGGGTTTGGTGAGTTCAGAGTTTAATGTGTTTGGCTTGACCAGAATTTGTTTTTTCCAGCTCGCAAGCCGAGGGAGAAATCTAGACCCTAGCGGTCTATATAAAGAGACTTCAGATACAGTACTGTATCTGAAGTCTCTTTATATAGACCTTAGTGGTCCCCTAATACTGTATCTGAAGTCTCTTTATATAGACCTTAGTGGTCCCCTAATACTGTATCTGAAGTCTCTTTATATAGACCTTAGTGGTCCCCTAATACTGTATCTGAAGTCTCTTTATATAGACCTTAGTGGTCCCTAATACTGTATCTGAAGTCTCTTTATAGAGACCTTAGTGGTCCCCTAATACTGTATCTGAAGTCTCTTTATATAGACCTTAGTGGTCCCCTAATACTATATCTGAAGTCTCTTTATATAGACCTTAGTGGTCCCCTAATACTGTATCTGAAGTCTCCTTATATAGCCCTCATGTTGCCCTCATGTTGTCCTCATGTTGCCTTCATGTTGTCCTCATGTTGCCCTCATGTTGCCCTCATGTTGTCCTCATGTTGTCCCCATGTTGCCCTCATGTTGTCCTCATGTTGCCCTCATGTTGCCCTCATGTTGTCCTCATGTTGTCCCCATGTTGCCCTCATGTTGTCCTCATGTTGCCCTCATGTTGCCCTCATGTTGTCCTCATGTTACGTCCTGCTGTGTCCTGCTACGTCCTGCTGTGCCTTGTAATGCCGCACAATTCCCTGCTATGCCATGAACTACTACAAAGAACTACTACAAACTGTTATCTTTTCTGTGGCTGTTATTGCCACTCTTCATTCTAACCCCAACCGGTCGTCAGACACCGCCCACCACGAGCCTGGGCCTGGGCCTGGGTCTGTCCGAGGTTTCTGCCTAAAAGGAAGTTTTTCCTCGCCACTGTCCCACTGTTGCTTGCTCTGGAGGAAACTACTAGAACTGTTGGGTCCTTGTAAATTCTGGAGTGTGGTCTAGACCTACTCTATCTGGTCTAGACCTGCTCTATCTGGTCTAGACCTACTCTATCTGGTCTAGACCTACTCTATCTGTAAAGTGTCTTGAGATAACTCTTGTTATGAATTGATACTATAAATAAAATGGAATTGAATTGAATTGAAATGAAATGTTGTCCTCATGTTGTCCTCATGTTGTCCTCATGTTGTCCTCATGTTGCCCTCATGTTGTCCTCATGTTGTCCCCATGTTGTCCTCATGTTGTCCTCATGTTGTCCCCATGTTGTCCCCATGTTGTCCTCATGTTGTCTTCATGTTGTCTTCATGTTGTCTTCATGTTGCTTTCATGTTGTCCCCATGTTGTCCCCATGTTGTCCCCATGTTGTCCTCATGTTGTCTTCATGTTGTCCTCATGTTGTCCTCATGTTGTCTTCATGTTGTCCTCATGTTGTCCTCATGTTGTCTTTATGTTGTCCCCATGTTGTCCCCATGTTGTCCTCATGTTGTCCTCATGTTGTCCTCATGTTGTCTTCATGTTGTCCTCATGTTGTCCTCATGTTGTCTTTATGTTGTCCTCATGTTGTCCCCATGTTGTCCTCATGTTGTCCTATATCAATGTTCTTTTTAATTCCCCAAAATAACATGATTGATTCCACACAACGCTCTTTGCCAAGTACAAATCTCTACTTTCATTAATTTTGGGGCCTTATTCAATTTTGTAGCATTTGGAGAGACAGACACAGTTGTCCCCCATGTCCTTTAACCCTTGTATAGTCTTCGGGTCAAATTGACCCATTGGACATTGCACAAAATTGTGAACTACATAAAAGCACGTCCACTCACTATCAGGTGGTCTGCCAGTCTCTGTACCGACCTGGGATCGGAGCATGAGGGCCTGCTGGTCCATACAGGGGTCAGGTGGCCTACGCGAGGGAATGAGCTCAGCCGCCTGTATGAGCTGCGGGATGAAGCCTGTTTCTGAAGGAGCACGGGTCCCAGCTCGCGGACCCCCCCACTGATCCTGGCTGGTTAGCAAGGCTAGAGTATTGGTCTCGCATATTTGAAAAACTGAATGGACTTAGTTTGTCCCTCAAAGGAGACAATACAAGCATCCTGTCGCTGAAGGATGATCCAACGCATTCAGGGAACTCCAGCGGTGGACTGAGCGTGAAGCGTTGATATGTTTTCTGACCGGTTGAACCCTGGATGAAGACGAACTGTTGCCATGGTGAAACAGCCCGTCACTGCCACCTTCAAGCCCCCCTGGAACACTTCAACAGGTATAACCAGACGGATCCAGAACAAACGGACTGGATAAGATCACCGTTCACTGAAACGAGAGCCAATCACGTGACCTCCGAGCCGGAGGACGCGGTGGTCGAACTGTCCCGCGACCAAACCTTGAAGACGGCGTTTAACTCTAAGACGCTGGCTGAGTTTGGGGTCCCGGTCGAGGGACCCGGCTACCAGGGCGGCGTCGGATGTGCCGGTGCCGATTGGCACGACCTACTTTCTCGGCTCTGACGTCCCTTAAAAATAAATCCAGATGGCGACTGAATGTGGAGGATGATCCCCGGGTAGGGGTCTCCAACGTTAACCCAGACCGGACCTGCTGTGCTCCAAACATCTCAGGAGGTTCTAATTAAAGTAATGAGTCCACTACTGCAGAGTTGTGTTATGGCTGTTGTGTTACGTTGTGTTGTCACCACGCTCGTGTCTGGATACGCGATAGAGCTGTAGTGTAATGTTCATATACGTTTATAGTGGGGGGGTCGCAAGCCACTTGCACCGTTACTTTGGGGGTCGTGGGCTGAAGGTTTGGGGAACCCCTGCTCTAAGAGACGGCCTTTGGTTCTTCTTCTTCTTCTTCTTCTTCTTCTTCTTCTTCTTATTATTATTATTATTATTAGAGGGGCATCCTTCTTCAAATGTTAAGTTTTTTAATAAAATAAAAGTTAATAAGTGATTCCGCCGTCAAGGACAAAATAATGTGATAAAGATGAAGAACTACAAAATCACACACACACATGCATGTGTGTGTGTGTGTGTGTGTGTGTGTGTGTGTGTGTGTGTGTGTGTGTGTGTCTGTGTGTGTGTGTGTGTGTCTGTGTGTGTGTGTGTCTGTGTGTGTGTGTCTGTGTGTGTGTCTGTGTGTGTGTGTGTGTGTGTGTGTGTGTGTGTGTGTGTGTGTGTGTGTGTGTGTGTGTGTGTGTGTGTGTGTGTGTGTGTGTGTGTGTGTGTGTGTGTGTGTGTGTGTGTGTGTCTGTGTGTGTGTCCATGTGTGTGTCCGGTGTGTGTATGTGTGTGTGCATCTGTGTGTGTGTGTGTGTGTGTTTATTGCTTTTGTTGATTCTTGATTTGTTTTAAATAAACTTCATTATTAATTATTAATTATTAATTATTAATTATTCCCATTTTGAGAAACTGGAAGCAGAGTTTATTATTTTAATTTAATTCAATTCTGCGTGAATTGAATTGATTATTTTAATAAGTTTTAATAAGATTTGTTGACTTCCTTCCAGCTGTTAGACGCTAAAACGGACACGTTGAAATATATTAAACGTGAAGATGTGTTATATCCTCTTTATTATTATTATTATTATTATTATTATTATTATTATTATTCATTAATAAAACTATAACGAACCAGATCAAAATATAACCAGAATACAAAATGCAATGGTCAAATAAACAGTGTGTCAGTCACACAGACAGGTTATTATAATATATAGAAATACACACACACACACACACACAAACACACACACACACACACACACACACTACTATACATACATTACACACATACATTTGTATATATATATATTTTAGAGCTGCAAAGATGAACAGATGAGTCAATAATAAATGATCTATTGTGATGATCCATTAATCAGTCGGAGTCATTTAGGATAAAACAGGTGAGCTCGTGTGACGTCAGCTTGTTAAATGTGAATATGTCCTAGTTCCTCCTGTCCTCTGGGACAGGGAGCTGGATTTCTTTGAGGACGTCACACTGATCCACATTTTAAAGACCCTCCTAATCCATTCATCCAGACAATAATCTAGTTGCAGCCCCTGTTGTTGAAGTGCCCCCACGCAGACGCACTTTAATATTTTATTTCACACTGATGTATATATAGTTTCTTTTGTTTTTTTTATTGTTCTCCCCTGAAACACGTCCCCGTCCCCCCCGGATGAAGAAGCGGCCCTGCTGCACCTGCAGTCCGGCCTGAACCGACCCCACCGCCGGCCTTCCCACAAAGCCCCCGGGGGAAAGACTACAAATGTCCGACATTAGAGACGATTCAGCGGGGGGAGTCACAGAGGAGAGACGCGTTACATGGACTGAAATAACGCATTATGGCTGCAGACGGACGCGTGTCCTCTGCGCACGGCACACGTTATATAACCGCCACCGCAAGCAGAGGCTGGCGGGGACGCGGCATGGATGCTGCCCGGTGGAGGGGCCGCGGAGGGGCCGCGGAGAGGCCGCTGACAGGCCGCCGCTGAGGCTCCATCAGCGGCCTCTCAGCCGCTAATCAACTCGCCGATGAGGAGATCAAACAAAGCCGTCTAATGATAAACCAAAGTCCCGTAATAAATTAACCCAATTAGAATAAAGCCGGTACCTGACCACCAGAAGCCGCTCCTCTTCCTCCTCTCCGCCGCTGATTCAAGATATTTCGCCTTAAAATCCTCACAAATGCACAAACGGCCGGGCTGCGTCCTGCCGCAGCGACGCCATCCCAGGAAAAAAGGCTGATTCAGGCAGTGAGCCACAACACACTCGGGGGAGAAGTCAGCGGGTCAGCCCGCAGCAACGTGTCCCTCCGCCGGCCGCTGAATCCGCTGCGAGCCGCTTACACCTCCGCCGGGCTTCGCTGTTAAAATGGAGGCGGTCTCTCCGGGAATAGAGACAGAGAGGGAGCCGTTGGTGAAGACGCTCCACTGGCGCTGCTGCGGCTGCGCAGAGCCGCCGACAGGGGCCGCCAAACCGGGCCCTTCACAATAAGACTCCCCTTTGTTGTTTGAAAAAAATATATATATATATATATATATATATATATATATATAAAAAAATCCCTTCTCACCCCTTGTGGGGTGGTATGTGTCATCCTCAAGCTCGGGTCCTCTACCAGAGTCCTGGGAGTTTGAGGGTTCAGTATCTTAGCTGTTCCTAGGACTGCACTCTTCTGGACAGAGACCTCTGATGTTTTACCTGGAATCTGCTGGAGCCACTCTCCCAGTTTGGGGGTCACAGCCCCCCCCCAGTGCTCCGATTACCACCGGCACCACTGTTGCTCTTACTTTCCACATCTTTTCTAGCTCCTCTTTCAGCCCTCGGTATTTCTCAAGCTTCTCGTGTTCCTTCTTCTTGATGTTGCTGTCGCTTGGGATCGCCACATCTATCACTACTGCCTTCTTCTGCTGTTTGTCCATCAACACGATGTCTGGTTGGTTAGCCATCACCAGTTTGTCAGTCTGGATCTTGAAGTCCCACAGGATCTTAGCTTGGTCGTTCTCGACTACCTTAGGAGGTGTCTTCCATTTTGACCTTGGGACTTCCAGCCCATACTCATGGCAGATGTTCCTGTACACTATGACAGCTACCTGGTTATGGCGTTCCATGTACGCTCTTCCTGCCTGCATCTTACACCCTGCTGTTATGTGCTGTACTGTCTCAGGGGCATCCTTGCACAGCCTGCACCTGGGGTCCTGCCTGGTGTGGTAGATCCCAGCCTCTATTGATCTTGTACTGAGTGCCTGTTCTTGTGCTGCCATGATTAGAGCCTCTGTGCTGTCCTTCAGTCCAGCCTTTTCCAGCCACTGGTAGGATTTCTTGATATCAGCCACTTCTTCTATTTGTCTGTGGTACACGCCGTGCAGCGGCTTGTCCCTCCATGACGGTTCTTCATCTTCCTTGTCCTCACCTTCGGGTTTCTGCTGCCTGAGGTATTCACTAAGCCCTTCATCTTTGGGGGCCATCTTTCCGATGTACTCCTGGATCTTTGTTGTTTCATCCTGGACAGTGGTCTTGACACTCACTAGCCTCGCCTCCTCGCTACGCTTGGTGTACAGTCTCAGGGTGCTGGATTTGGGGTGAAACCCTCCATGCATGTATATATATATATATATATATATATATATATATATATATATATATATATATATATATATATATATATATATATATATATATATATATATTAGTTTTTTTCTTGCTCCATCTAGAAAATGATTGATTACATGATTCATTTTTGTTAATTTTTTATTTGGGAATTTATTTATTAATGTAATATTGTATGATATCTCTGCAACTTATCTATCTCTGACACTATCTTATCTATCTCTGGACACTTATCTATCTCTAGACACTTATCTATCTCTAGACACTTATCTATCTCTGGGACACTTATCTATCTCTAGACACTTATCTATCTCTGGGACACTTATCTATCTCTGGACACTTATCTATCTCTGGGACACTTATCTATCTCTGGACACTTATCTATCTCTGGGACACTTATCTATCTCTGGGACACTTATCTATCTCTGGACACTTATCTATCTCTGGGACACTTATCTATCTCTGGACACTTATCTATCTCTGGGACACTTATCTATCTCTGGACACTTATCTATCTCTGGACACTTATCTATCTCTAGACACTTATCTATCTCTGGACACTTATCTATCTCTGGACACTTATCTATCTCTGGACACTTATCTATCTCTAGACACTTATCTATCTCTAGACACTTATCTATCTCTGGACACTTATCTATCTCTGGACACTTATCTATCTCTGGACACTTATCTATCTCTAGACACTTATCTATCTCTAGACACTTATCTATCTCTGGACACTTATCTATCTCTAGACACTTATCTATCTCTGGACACTTATCTATCTCTGGGACACTTATCTATCTCTGGGACACTTATCTATCTCTGGACACTTATCTATCTCTGGACACTTATCTATCTCTAGGACACTTATCTATCTCTGGACACTTATCTATCTCTAGACACTTATCTATCTCTAGACACTTATCTATCTCTGGACACTTATCTGTCTCTGGGACACTTATCTATCTCTGGACACTTATCTATCTCTGGGACACTTATCTATCTCTGGGACACTTATCTGTCTCTGGGACACTTATCTATCTCTAGACACTTATCTATCTCTGGACACTTATCTATCTCTAGACACTTATCTATCTCTAGGACACTTATCTATCTCTGGACACTAATCTATCTCTGGACACTTATCTATCTCTGGGACACTTATCTATCTCTGGGACACTTATCTGTCTCTGGGACACTTATCTATCTCTGGACACTTATCTATCTCTGGACACTTATCTATATCTGGACACTTATCTATCTCTGGGACACTTATCTATCTCTGGGACACTTATCTATCTCTGGGACACTTATCTATCTCTAGGACACTTATCTATCTCTGGGACACACTTATCTATCTCTCTAGACACTTATCTATCTCTGGACACTTATCTATCTCTGGACACTTATCTATCTCTAGACACTTATCTATCTCTGGGACACTTATCTATCTCTAGACACTTATCTCTCTTATCTATCTCTGGACACTTATCTATCTCTAGACACTTATCTATCTCTGGGACACTTATCTATCTCTAGGACACTTATCTATCTCTAGGAAACTTATCTATCTCTGGGACACTTATCTATCTCTAGACACTTATCTGTCTCTGGACACTTATCTATCTCTGGACACTTATCTATCTCTAGACACTTATCTATCTCTAGACACTTATCTATCTCTGGACACTTATCTATCTCTAGACACTTATCTATCTCTGGGACACTTATCTATCTCTGGACACTTATCTATCTCTGGACACTTATCTATCTCTGGACACTTATCTATCTCTAGACACTTATCTATCTCTGGACACTTATCTATCTCTGGGACACTTATCTATCTCTGGACACTTATCTATCTCTCTTATCTATCTCTGGGACACTTATCTATCTCTGACACTTATCTATCTCTGGACACTTATCTATCTCTGGACACTTATCTATCTCTGGACACTTATCTATCTCTGGACACTTATCTATCTCTGGGACACTTATCTATCTCTAGACACTTATCTATCTCTGGGACACTTATCTATCTCTGGGACACTTATCTATCTCTGGGACACTTATCTATCTCTGGGACACTTATCTATCTCTCTCTAGACACTTATCTATATCTGGGACACTTATCTATCTCTGGGACACTTATCTATCTCTAGACACTTATCTATCTCTGGGACACTTATCTATCTCTAGACACTTATCTATCTCTGGGACACTTATCTATCTCTAGACACTTATCTATCTCTAGACACTTATCTATCTCTGGACACTTATCTATCTCTAGACACTTATCTATCTCTAGACACTTATCTATCTCTAGACACTTATCTATCTCTGGGACACTTATCTATCTCTGGTACACTTATCTATCTCTAGACACTTATCTATCTCTGGGACACTTATCTATCTCTAGACACTTATCTATCTCTGGACACTTATCTATCTCTGGGACACTTATCTATCTCTAGACACTTATCTATCTCTGGGACACTTATCTATCTCTGGGACACTTATCTATCTCTGACACTTATCTATCTCTGGACACTTATCTATCTCTAGACACTTATCTATCTCTGGACACTTATCTATCTCTGGGACACTTATCTATCTCTAGGACACTTATCTATCTCTAGACACTTATCTATCTCTAGACACTTATCTATCTCTGGGACACTTATCTATCTCTGGACACTTATCTATCTCTAGACACTTATCTATCTCTCGACACTTATCTATCTCTGGGACACTTATCTATCTCTAGACACTTATCTATCTCTGGGACACTTATCTATCTCTGGACACTTATCTATCTCTAGACACTTATCTATCTCTGGACACTTATCTATCTCTGGGACACTTATCTATCTCTGGACACTTATCTATCTCTGGACACTTATCTGTCTCTGGGACACTTATCTATCTCTAGACACTTATCTATCTCTGGGACACTTATCTATCTCTAGACACTTATCTATCTCTGGACACTTATCTATCTCTGGGACACTTATCTATCTCTGGACACTTATCTATCTCTGGACACTTATCTGTCTCTGGGACACTTATCTATCTCTAGACACTTATCTATCTCTGGGACACTTATCTATCTCTGAGACACTTATCTATCTCTGGACACTTATCTATCTCAGGACACTTATCTATCTCTGGACACTTATCTATCTCTGGGACACTTATCTATCTCTGGACACTTATCTATCTCTGGACACTTATCTGTCTCTGGGACACTTATCTATCTCTAGACACTTATCTATCTCTGGGACACTTATCTATATCTGGGACACTTATCTATCTCTGGGACACTTATCTATCTCTAGACACTTATCTATCTCTGGGACACTTATCTATCTCTAGACACTTATCTATATCTGGGACACTTATCTATCTCTGGGACACTTATCTATCTCTAGACACTTATCTATCTCTGGGACACTTATCTATCTCTAGACACTTATCTATCTCTGGGACACTTATCTATCTCTAGACACTTATCTATCTCTAGACACTTATCTATCTCTGGACACTTATCTATCTCTAGACACTTATCTATCTCTAGACACTTATCTATCTCTAGACACTTATCTATCTCTGGGACACTTATCTATCTCTGGTACACTTATCTATCTCTAGACACTTATCTATCTCTGGGACACTTATCTATCTCTAGACACTTATCTATCTCTGGACACTTATCTATCTCTAGACACTTATCTATCTCTAGACACTTATCTATCTCTGGGACACTTATCTGTCTCTGGACACTTATCTATCTCTGGGACACTTATCTATCTCTGGGACACTTATCTATCTCTGGTACACTTATCTATCTCTAGACACTTATCTATCTCTTGGACACTTATCTATCTCTGGGACACTTATCTATCTCTAGGAAACTTATCTATCTCTAGACACTTATCTATCTCTAGACACTTATCTATCTCTGGGACACTTATCTATCTCTGGTACACTTATCTATCTCTAGACACTTATCTATCTCTTCGACACTTATCTATCTCTGGGACACTTATCTATCTCTAGACACTTATCTATCTCTGGGACACTTATCTATCTCTGGACACTTATCTATCTCTAGACACTTATCTATCTCTGGACACTTATCTATCTCTGGGACACTTATCTATCTCTGGACACTTATCTATCTCTGGACACTTATCTGTCTCTGGGACACTTATCTATCTCTAGACACTTATCTATCTCTGGGACACTTATCTATCTCTGAGACACTTATCTATCTCTGGACACTTATCTATCTCAGGACACTTATCTATCTCTGGACACTTATCTATCTCTGGGACACTTATCTATCTCTGGACACTTATCTATCTCTGGACACTTATCTGTCTCTGGGACACTTATCTATCTCTAGACACTTATCTATCTCTGGGACACTTATCTATATCTGGGACACTTATCTATCTCTGGGACACTTATCTATCTCTAGACACTTATCTATCTCTGGGACACTTATCTATCTCTAGACACTTATCTATATCTGGGACACTTATCTATCTCTGGGACACTTATCTATCTCTAGACACTTATCTATCTCTGGGACACTTATCTATCTCTAGACACTTATCTATCTCTGGGACACTTATCTATCTCTAGACACTTATCTATCTCTAGACACTTATCTATCTCTGGACACTTATCTATCTCTAGACACTTATCTATCTCTAGACACTTATCTATCTCTAGACACTTATCTATCTCTGGGACACTTATCTATCTCTGGTACACTTATCTATCTCTAGACACTTATCTATCTCTGGGACACTTATCTATCTCTAGACACTTATCTATCTCTGGACACTTATCTATCTCTAGACACTTATCTATCTCTAGACACTTATCTATCTCTGGGACACTTATCTGTCTCTGGACACTTATCTATCTCTGGGACACTTATCTATCTCTGGGACACTTATCTATCTCTGGTACACTTATCTATCTCTAGACACTGATCTATCTCTAGACACTTATCTATCTCTGGGACACTTATCTATCTCTAGACACTTATCTATCTCTGGGACACTTATCTATCTCTAGACACTTATCTATCTCTAGACACTTATCTGTCTCTGGACACTTATCTATCTCTAGACACTTATCTATCTCTGGGACACTTATCTATCTCTAGACACTTATCTATCTCTGGACACTTATCTATCTCTAGACACTTATCTATATCTGGACACTTATCTATCTCTGGGACACTTATCTATCTCTAGACACTGATCTATCTCTAGACACTTATCTATCTCTGGGACACTTATCTATCTCTAGACACTTATCTATCTCTAGACACTTATCTATCTCTAGACACTTATCTATCTCTAGACACTTATCTGTCTCTGGACACTTATCTGTCTCTGGGACACTTATCTATCTCTGGACACTTATCTATCGCTGAGACACTTATCTATCTCTAGACACTTATCTATCTTTGGGACACTTATCTATCTCTAGACACTGATCTATCTCTAGACACTTATCTATCTCTGGGACACTTATCTATCTCTAGACACTTATCTATCTCTGGGACACTTATCTATCTCTGAGACACTTATCTATCTCTAGACACTTATCTATCTCTGGGACACTTATCTATCTCTAGACACTTATCTATCTCTGGGACACTTATCTATCTCTAGACACTTATCTATCTCTGGGACACTTATCTGTCTCTGGACACTTATCTATCTCTAGACACTTATCTATCTCTGGACACTTATCTATCTCTGGACACTTATCTATCTCTGGACACTTATCTATCTCTGAGACACTTATCTGTCTCTGGACACTTATCTATCTCTGGGACACTTATCTATCTCTAGACACTTATCTATCTCTGGGACACTTATCTATCTCTAGACACTTATCTATCTCTAGACACTTATCTGTCTCTGGGACACTTATCTGTCTCTGGACACTTATCTATCTCTGAGACACTTATCTATCTCTAGACACTTATCTATCTCTAGACACTTATCTGTCTCTGGGACACTCATCTTCCTCATCTTCTTCCACCATGCATATGAACCCCCACTCATCTTCCTCATC
>JABXJD010000576.1:77500-105000 GCA_013375575.1 Percina caprodes | reverse complement strand
CCCGTGGTCTAGTCTCCCCGGGGTACTGATGCCCCTTTCCTCCTCTACTGATCCCAGGTCCCCAGAAGAGTCTGTCCCACGTCCTGCTGCTTCCTGCTGATCCTCTACTGCGTCTCAGAGGGAAATGTAGTCCGGTCCCTCCAGGAAGACCTGATCCCATAACTCAAAGCTTAATCAGCCCAAGTCTGCATACCGATGCATGTGCAACACGTCCGGCCCACCGGCTGCTCTGGAGGTTTTCACCCGGTTCCACCTTTTTGGGCTTTTTTGTCAATTTCTTTTCTTCTATTTTGCCACTTTTTGGGCTTTTTTTTAAACTTGTTTTTGTCTTTTTTTGACTTTTTTTTTGACTTTTGTCACTTTTTTACTTTTTTAAAAACTTTTTTTTACCTTTTTGTCACTTTTTTTTATCTTTTTGGGCAGTTTTGTTTTTGTTTTTAACCTTTTTTGGCAGTTTTTTTTTGTTTTTTGTCACTTTTTTGTCACTTTATTTAACCTTTTTGGGCATTTTTTTTTTTACTTTTTTTGTCACTTTTTTGTCACTTTTTAAAAAACGTTTTGACTTTTTTTTGTCACTATTTTTTATCTTTTTGAATAGTTTTATTCCCTTTTTTGTCACTTTTTGTGCATTTCTTTGCGTTTTTCCCTCTCTGTGATTAGGTGATTTATGTATTTGAGACGCAGTAATACAGTCAGGTTAGAGGACTTATCTCTTGACTAACAGCATGTAAAGAAGTGGCCGGGGAGCTCAGCTGGTAGAGCCGGCGCACATTTCCACATACAGGTCTACTCCTCCACCCAGCGGGCCTTAATGCTTCAGTTAATAGGAAACACACATATAACCCTCGTGGTGTCCTCCCGGGTTAAAATCAGACAAAGATTGGACATCTTCGTCCCTTTTTCAGTCTTTTCTTTAGTCTCCACTAACACCACCGCACTAGTTTTATACTTTTTGGGATTTATGGTCAATAACCCTCATTTATATATATTTTTTCATTTATATATTCATTTATATATTCATTTATATAGAGGCTTACTCCCTGACGCAGCGGCCGAGGGTTCGACTCCGACTGGAGCAAATGTGACGCTTTCAAAAGGAGTTAATGAAGATGTGCAACCTTTGCTTTCTTATAGTTTGTCTTTTACTTCTACATTTTATTTCGCTTTTATAAAACAAGGCACATTATTTCCTGTATGTGAAACCTACATGGTAATAAACCTGATTCTGATTCCTGAGTGATGTGTGTGTGTGTGTGTGTGTGTGTGTGTGGTTAATCTTTTGTTGGCGTCACTACTTTAACAAAGTAACGCAGATGATCAGCATCAGTCAGACTCCATGTAAATAATCACTACTTTTAGCATGTATAGAACAGCATATCTCCACCAGACTCCATGTAAATAATCACTACTTTTAGCATGTATAGAACAGCATATCTCCACCAGACTCCATGTAAATAATCACTACTTTTAGCGTGTATAGAACAGCATATCTCCACCAGACTCCATGTAAATAATCACTACTTTTAGCATGTATAGAGCAGCATATCTCCACCAGACTCCATGTTAATAATCACTACTTTTAGTGTGTATAGAGCAGCATATCTCCACCAGACTCCATGTAAATAATCACTACTTTTAGTGTGTATAGAGCAGCATATCTCCACCAGACTCCATGTAAATAATCACTACTTTTAGTGTGTATAGAGCAGCATATCTCCACCAGACTCCATGTAAATAATCACTACTTTTAGTGTGTATAGAGCAGCATATCTCCACCAGACTCCATGTAAATAATCACTACTTTTAGCGTGTATAGAGCAGCATATCTCCACCAGACTCCATGTAAATAATCACTACTTTTAGTGTGTATAGAACAGCATATCTCCACCAGACTCCATGTAAATAATCACTACTTTTAGAGTGTATAGAGCAGCATATCTCCACCAGACTCCATGTAAATAATCACTACTTTTAGTGTGTATAGAGCAGCATATCTCCACCAGACTCCATGTTAATAATCACTACTTTTAGCGTGTATAGAGCAACACCAGCATAAAAACACTGAGAGCATGACGACAAAAAAACAATAATAAAAAATGCGTTTGTGCTTTTATTTTGAAGTAGGTCGACGCAAACCGGAAACATGCGCAGCGTTGGGATATATTTTGCACGTAGACGTTGAACAGAATCGACGTACGTACGTAAGCTACGCCAGACATCTTACGTTAATATCCACAACAAACATGGCGGACGGTAAGTTAATTGTTGAGCATTGATCACCTTTTGCTCCGTTTCTTGCTGTGTTTGCGTTTATTTCCCGCGTGTTTCCGGTTTGATTTGATGATTTGACGACTCAGCCGAAGCTACACCGGTGGATTTTAACCGTTAGTGACGTTCAAGAACCGGATAGAAAGCGTTAGCAGGTTAATGTGATGCTAAGCTAATTTACCGGCGCTAAAAATGCAATGCCGCGCGAGCGACGTCAGTGTAAAATATCAAAATGAAGTATGAACGTAATCGCTTATTAATATAAAATATTAAGCAGTTACCTTCATACTTAATACTCTCATTGATAGTTTCTATGGGAACAGTTACGACTGGGTCGGAACCGCCGGTGGACGCTAAAATGAGTGAAATCTGCATGAGGTTTGGTTCGTTAACGTTCTCCGTCAGCAGCGATGACTCAACTCTTAATAAAATAAACGGTTTGTCGTGTTTTAGCAGCTTTATTTGATAGTTGTTCTTTGGAATAAGAAAGTATTTCCAGTAGCTTTCTTCGGCTAAGCTTATTTTATACAACAAGACTCCGGATGCGCTGCAGGATGCGTCTCTGAACCAAACTCCGTTCAGAAATCAGCGCATTTAGCGTCTCATCGCTGCTGGGCGGGTGCAGAAGTAACGAAGGTCCGTTATCCGTCAGTGGGGAGACCGGTGTAGGCTGGGCGGCCACGTTGGGTTCCTCATGGTCCTCAACACGTTTGTATACTCCATTCAAATACCTAATGTGTATTACTATATTGTATTCTATTATTATATTGTATTATAGTATATTCTATTATATTATATATCTATATTCTTCTATTTGTCTGAACCTCGACGGGAACCTGAGTTATTTATTTTTCTGGTTTTGTTTCAGACGCAGACGCAGATCACTCCATGGAGGGACACACTCCTGTGAGTACTACACGCAGTACTACACGCAGTACTACACGCAGTACTACTCAGTACCACACGCAGTACTGCTCAGTAAATGTGCTGTATTTATAAAGCGCTTTTCTAGTCTTAACGATCATCATACAGGAACCATTCACCATCTCTCACACACACACACACACACACACACACACACACACACACACACTAACACTCCAATGGTGCAGCATCAGGGTTCAGTGTCTTGCCCAAGGACACTTCGACATGGGACTGCAGGGCCAGGGATTGAACCCCCAACCTTCCAATTGGCAGGCAGAGCCACAACCGCTCAGTACTACCTGGTACTACCCGGTACTACCTGGTACTGCCCGGTACTAACCGGTACTGCCCAGTACTACGCGGTACTACACGTTACTACCCGGTACTACACGTTACTACCCGGTACTACCCGGTACTGTAGACTGCAGGTCTGAGAGTAGTCGGCCTTTAGAGGGCGCTGTTAGAGGTTTTTAATGTATTGTTGAATGTGTAGAAGTTACGATGACCTTGAATGTTACGATGACCTTGAATGTTACGATGACCTTGAATGAACATTATATGAAAGGCACCGAGGAGATTAAACACCCCCCCCCAGTTTAGTAGTAGTGTTCATTTCATTCACTATAAAATACCCACAATGCACTGCTGTTAACAGTGTTAATGTAGTGACCTTCAGGGTCCTAAGTTCCCTTTTAGTTTAAGATGATGATGATGAAGGTGATGATGATGAAGGTGATGATGATGAAGGTACTGATGATGCTCCTGCAGGTCTCTGAGAACCCTCACGCAGAGTACGGCCTGACAGAGAACATCCAGGTAACACACACTCACTCACACACACACACACTCACTCACACACACACTCACACACACAGACACACACACACACACACACACACACTGTGGCCGTTACACACCAGGTATATATTTCAGAACCATTGTTTTTATCACATGTACTTTCACTCAGCACGAGAATATTATGCGGCAATGAAGCAGCGCCATAGCAACGCCATAGCAACGCCATAGCAACGCCATAGCAGCGCCATAGCAATGCCATATTTGCCAAAACAAGGTTGAATATTCAGAGTTTTGCGACATGAATAAAGACGACCAATCATGTTTCTTTTAAAAGGCGCTATGGTCGTTTCTTTTATAGAGGGCCCCCCCCCGGTTGTCTCTCGCCTGTCTCTCCTGTCTCTCGTCTGTCTCTCCTCTTTTTGCGTCACCGGTGTGTAACGGCCTAAAACACTCAGACACTTGATCCCTGAGAAGTCCCAGCATGCTTTGCGTCTCCTGAGAAGTCCCAGCATGCTTTGCGTCTCCTCAGAGGACGCTGGACAACGAGAAGCCGAGTGCGGAGAAGATGTCGAAGCAGAAGGTGGACCTGCAGGCGCTGCCGACGCGGGCCTACCTGGACCAGACGGTGGTCCCCATCCTGCTGCAGGGGCTGTCGCTGCTCGCCAAGGACAGGTACACACACACTCACACACACACACACTATACACACACACTATACACACACACACTCACACTATACACTATATATACACTCACACACACACACACACTATATACACACACACTATATACACACTATATACACACACACTACACACTATACACACACACTCACACACACACACACACTATATACACACACACACACTATATACACACTATATACACACACACTACACACTATACACACACACTCACACACACACACACACACTATATACACACACACACACACACACTATACACACACACACACACACACACACACTATATACACACACACACACACAATACACACAGACACACACACACACACTATATACACACACACACACACACACTATACACACACACACACACACACACACTATATACACACACACACACACTATACACACAGACACACACACACTATACACACAGACACACACACACACACATACTATATACACACACACACACACACTATACACACACACACACACTCACACATACACACACACACTATACACACACACACACACACACACTATACACTATATACACAGACACACTATATACACACACACAGACACACACACACACACTATACACACACACACACTATACACACACACACACACACACACACTATACACACACACTATACACACACACACACTATACACACACACACACACACACACTATACATACACACACACACACACTATACACTATATACTATATACACACACACACACACTATATACACACACACACAGACACACTATACACACACACACACACACACTATATACACACACACACACATACACTACACACAGACACACACACACACACTATACACACACATACACTACACACAGACACACACACACACACTATACACACACACACACACACACACACACACACTATGTATTAGGTGTGACGAGACACATCACGAGATTGGGTTCACGAGAACGAGACGAGATTTTAAAAAAAGATTTAAAGAAATCATCGATGAAATATATGAATGGAAAATAGTTTTTTATTCAACTGAAAAATCACAAAATGCAAAACAATTTAGGTGCATTTTGAAATCAACTATTAATGATGAATGTTTTTACTATTTTAATGAATTCTATGCAGTGAAGGACGTGCAAACACTGCAGTGTTTTGTATGAACTACCAGCTGGCTCCTGTACGGTTCCACAGGAGAGTCAGTACAGTTAGTTGCCCTCGTTATTGCCCCGGCTCTCAGAGATGCAGAGGGTTAGGGTTGTTTGGTCGCGGGTGCAGTAGTAGAGAGCTGTGGTGGTGCTGTGGTGGAGCTGTGGTGGTGTTGTGGTGGTGTTGTGGTGGAGCTGTGGTGGTGTTGTGGTGGAGTTGCTGTGGTGGAGCTGTTGTGGTGGTGTTGTGGTGGTGCTGTGGTGTGGTGGTGTTGTGGTGGTGTTGTGGTGGTGGTGTTGTGGTGGTGTTGTGGTGGTGTTGTGGTGGTGGTGTTGTGGTGGTGCTGTGGTGGTGTTGTGGTGGTGGTGTTGTGGTGGTGCTGTGGTGGTGGTGTGGTGGTGGTGTTGTGGTGGTGTTGTGGTGGTGTTGTGGTGGTGGTGTTGTGGTGGTGTTGTGGTGGTGCTGTGGTGGTGGTGTGGTGGTGGTGTTGTGGTGGTGTTGTGGTGGTGTTGTGGTGGTGCTGCGTAGTGCTCGTGTTAGCCGCGGTAAACGTCATTCTTTCTTACAATGTTGACATATTGTGTTCGTCTTTCACCGTTTATCATTTCTACAGGAAAACCAAAATGTTGCCACACAAATGATTTAAAAGCAGCAGGGGATCTTCAATCACACTACACACACACACACACACACACACACACACACACTACACAGACACACACTACACAGACACACTACAGACACTCTACTACACACTACACACACTACCACACAAATGATTTAAAAGCAGCAGGGGATCTTCAATCACACTACACACACACACACACACACACACACACACACACACTACACACACTACACAGACACACACTACACAGACACACTACAGACACTCTACTACACACTACACACACTACCACACAAATGATTTAAAAGCAGCAGGGGATCTTCAATCACACTACACACACACACACACTACACACACAGACACACTACACACACACTCTACTACACACACTCTACTACACACACACACACACACACTACACACACTACACAGACACACTACACACACACTCTACTACACACTACACGTACACTACACACACTACCACACAAAACGACACACACACACACTTTACATACGGTCTCATGCAGGCTGTGTCCTCTGTTGCAGTGTCTCATGCAGACAGGCTGTGTCCTCTGTGTCAGACTGTCTCATGTAGACTGTGTCCTCTGTGTCAGACTGTCTCATGTAGACTGTGTCCTCTGTTGCAGTGTCTCATGTAGACTGTGTCCTCTGTGTCCTCTGTTGCAGGCCTCCCAACCCCATCGAGTACCTGGCTGCCTTCCTGCTGAAGAACAAGTCCCAGTTTGAGGAGAGGACCTAAATCCTTCAGCTCGTCTTTGTTTTGTTTTTTAAGTCCACAATAAACCTGTTGATGTGAAAGGAAGTTTGTCTCTGTGTCTCTCTGTCTCTCTCTGTGTCTCTCTCAGCCTCTGTCTCTCTCTGTGTCTCTCTCTGTCTCCCTGTCTCTCTCTCTGTGTCTCTGTCTCTCTCTGTGTCTCTGTCTCTCTCTGTGTCTCTGTCTCTCTCTGTCTCCCTGTCTCTCTCTCTGTGTCTCTGTCTCTCTCTGTCTCCCTGTCTCTCTCTCTGTGTCTCTGTCTCTCTCTGTCTCCCTGTCTCTCTCTCTGTGTCTCTGTCTCTCTCTGTGTCTCTCTCTGTCTCCCTGTCTCTCTCTCTGTGTCTCTGTCTCTCTCTGTGTCTCTCTCAGCCTCTCTGTCTCTCTCTGTGTCTGTCTCTGTCTCTCTGTTAATTCATCACTTATTAGTAAGTTGACCCCCAGGCTAAAGTTGATTTAAAAAGACGAATAAAAAAGTCTTTTGGAAATTAATCATAATTAACGACACCGACTTACTTTATGAATGAATGCTTCATGAACTAGAAGGACTAGAAACTCCCGTCGTCTCGTTACGAGCCGTTTCCCTGAGATTTATTATTATTATTATTATTATTATATATGGAAGTCATCGCGTGACGTAGTCTGACTCAGCTCTTTTAGTTGATATTTTCACAATAAAAGATTAAAACCGAAATGTATTACAGAAAAAAATCTTTTGTCAAAGTTGCAGAGATCAGAGCTTTTATTCTGAAAACCGCTGACAGGAAGTGTAAGTAAAAGCAGCAAAATGTAAAGTTGGAGTATTTTATTTATTACACAGAACGATGATGAGATGAAACGAGACCACACCGGAGTCATATTACTACAAAATACCCCCCCATGTCCCCATGTTGTCTTCATGTTGTCCCCATGTTGTCTTCATGTTGTCCCCATGTTGTCTTCATGTTGTCCTCATGTTGTCCTCATGTTGTCCTCATGTTGTCCTCATGTTGTCCTCATGATGTCCCCATGTTGTCCTCATGTTGTCCCCATGTTGTCCCCATGTTGTCTTCATGTTGTCCCCATGTTGTCCTCATGTTGTCTTCATGTTGTCCTCATGTTGTCCTCATGTTGTCTTCATGTTGTCCCCATGTTGTCTTCATGTTGTCCCCATGTTGTCTTCATGTTGTCCTCATGTTGTCCTCATGTTGTCTTCATGTTGTCCCCATGTTGTCTTCATGTTGTCCCCATGTTGTCCTCATGTTGTCCCCATGTTGTCCTCATGTTGTCCTCATGTTGTCCCCATGTTGTCTTCATGTTGTCCCCATGTTGTCTTCATGTTGTCCCCATGGTGTCCCCATGGTGTCCTCATGTTGTCCTCATGTTGTCCTATATCAATGTTCTTTTTAACTCCCCAAAATAACATGATTGATTCCACACAACGCTCTTTGCCAAGTACAAATCTCTACTTTCATTAATTTTGGGGCGTCTTATTCAATTTTATAGCATTTGAAACCAAATTGAAGTGTTGTTGAAATAGTATTGAGAGTAAAAGTTGACATATTCCAGTCTGTGATTATCATCAACATCCATTCCTTTAATTTTAGTCTCAATAATTCCTAATTTCTGCTTTTCTAACTCAAACATTAGATATAATTTAAATGATAAATTAAAATTAATCTATAAATGAGGTTTATTGAACATAAGTTCGAAAAATAACTAAAACTAAAGTTAATAAGTTAGTGTTACGTAGTGTTAAACGTCAAAAAAGTGACAAACATTCATAAAAAGCATCGAGTGTTGAATAACAGCTGGATGATGAGACCCTCAGACTCTTTATTATTATAGATTATTACAACGTTAAATATGCAAATCAGCGTCCAGAGGAACCAATCAAGCGGCTGGTCTCAGTTACAGGAAACTGTCCGTCTCTAACGGCAACGGCGGCGAGGACAGCGAACGCAACAAACGACGTCGTGTTGGAACTGGTCGTCAGCCGGTCACTTCCTGTGGTCCAGACCGGTTCCTTTCAGAGAACGTAGGAGACAGGAAGTAGTCTGTGTTACATCAATAGACCCCGAGCCTGCAGGGGGGGGGGTGGAGGGGGTAAACCGTGACAATGCTCTGAGATGAAAGGGGGCGGGGCTTGCTCTGAGATGAAAGGGGGCGGGGCTTCTCTCAGATGTAGAACTGGTTGGCAGCCAGGCTGTCCATGAAGGGCTGAACCAGGAAGTCCGTGGAGAAGTAGAAGACCAGACCGAAGGTGATGGAGATGGGCAACGCCGGCAGAGCCTTCTTAAAGATGGCGAGCAGCAGCAGCGTCAGGCACAGACCCTGAGAGACAGACAGAGAGACAGACAGACAGAGACAGGGAGACAGACAGGGAGACAGACAGGGAGACAGACGGACAGACAGAGAGACAGACAGACAGACAGAGAGACACACAGACAGGGAGACAGACAGGGAGACAGAGACACAGACAGGGAGACAGACAGACGGACAGACAGAGAGACAGACAGAGAGAGACAGACAGAGACACACAGACAGGGAGACAGAGACACAGACAGACAGGGAGACAGGGAGAGAGAGACAGACAGGGAGACAGACAGACAGAGAGAGAGAGACACAGACAGACAGGGAGACAGACGGACAGACAGAGAGACAGACAGACAGACAGAGAGACACACAGACAGGGAGACAGACAGGGAGACAGAGACACAGACAGGGAGACAGACAGACGGACAGACAGAGAGACAGACAGAGACACACAGACAGGGAGACAGACAGACAGGGAGACAGACAGACGGACAGACAGAGAGACAGACAGACAGGGAGACAGACAGACGGACAGACAGAGAGACAGACAGACAGGGAGACAGACAGGGAGACAGACAGACAGGGAGACAGACGGACAGACAGAGAGAGAGACACAGACAGACAGGGAGACAGAGAGGCAGACAGACAGACAGAGAGAGACAGACAGACAGACAGACAGACAGAAAGGAGGTGAGGGACTTCTAGACTCCAGAACGTGTAAAGACAACCAACCAATGAATGAATGGCGTTGCCTTCAGGCGTCACTCCGTCCTGTAAGTTTATTTAAAGAAACCTTTCTATTCATTTAGTTATTTAGATTTATACGTCTGATATTTCTTCTTCATGATGAGACACCGTCGTTGATCGGAGGCGGTTCAGATCTGAGGACAAACAGACGTAAAAGCTCAGAAAACTACGTACGATAAGAATGGCGACGAAGCAGGCGAGCGTCGTGTTCCAGTCCCCGCCGGTCGCTGCAGCCTTCCCAACCAGGACGCTGTAGAAGATGAAATCCCCGAGGCCGAGCTTCACCCCTCCTACAGACAGTGAACGCAGCGTTAGTTTCACACAGACAGTGAATGCAGCGTTAGTGTCCCACAGACAGTGAACGCAGCGTTAGTTTCATACAGACAGTGAACGCAGCGTTAAAGTCCTACAGACAGTGAACGCAGCGTTAGTTTCATACAGACAGTGAACGCAGCGTTTCCTACAGACAGTGAACGCAGCGTTAGTTTCATACAGACAGTGAACGCAGCGTTAGTTTCACACAGACAGTGAACGCAGCGTTAGTGTCCTACAGACAGTGAACGCAGTGTTTCCTACAGACAGTGAACGCAGCGTTAGTTTCATACAGACAGTGAACGCAGCGTTTCCTACAGACAGTGAACGCAGCGTTAGTTTCATACAGACAGTGAACGCAGCGTTAGTGTCCCACAGACAGTGAACGCAGCGTTAGTTTCATACAGACAGTGAACGCAGCGTTAGTTTCATACAGACAGTGAACGCAGCGTTAGTGTCCTACAGACAGTGAACGCAGCGTTAGTGTCCCCCAGACAGTAAACGCAGCGTTAGAGTCCCACAGACAGTGAACGCAGCGTTAGTGTCCTACAGACAGTGAACGCAGCATTAGTGGTCTTACGGTCTTCCTCCAGCTCGCTGTCTTCCAGCGTCCGGGCCTGTCGGCTCTCAGGCTCCGCCCCCCTGCCGCTCTGCTCCGCCTCCTCGTCTGGAAAACAAAATGGCAGACGTTAAAGGGCCCATCATCAGTGCTCATCTTCAGGTTCATATTTGTATTTTCAGGTTGGACCAGAAGAGGTTTCCATGGTTTCATTTTCATAAATCACCATATTTTTGTTGTTTTCACCCTGTGTGTTCAGGTCTCGGTTTTATCTCCAGAGTGAGACGTCTCACTTCTGTCCTATCTTTGTTGATAGCTGCACATGCTCAGTAGCTCAGTAAGATCCATCAGCTAGACACTCAGAAACCAGATCAGAGGACACTCAGAAACCGGATCTCAGTCAGACACCATGGAGGGTTTTTAGAGTGTGTATGTGTAAATATGTATTAATGCGTTAATAACCTACATACATAACTGTTTTATTTATTTATGCTAATTGTCCTTTTCTAGCTAAAGTTCATTGTTATCCAGTTTTTTCTATCCTGTATTTTAGACCTCCTCATTCTCTATTCTAAGCTGCTGGACATTCAGTTTCCCAAAAGGATCAATAAGGAGTCCTGGTCTCAGTGTGGAAGCCCAGAGACACAGAATAACCCCCAGATCCCAGGAAAGGGAATATTTAATATAACATGGACACTTTAACACACGTGGACACCAGAATCCCACCAAACTGATCCGATTCTAATGATACATGATGAACTCTGTTAAAGCCTCTGAGCCCACAGATTAGACCTCTGCTGAAGTTGAAGCGGGCGAGATCTCAGATTATTCGGCCTTTAAATGCATTTTACAGATTATTTAGTGCTGCGATGTTGGACCTGATTCTGGTCCGGAGCGCTGAGCGTCCGCCGGGCTCGCCATCCCCACGGTCCACATCATGGCCGCTGAACACAAACACACAAAGAAGAACTTTACCATTGGTTACATGTAGAGATATGATGAACATCTGTCCTGTAGGGTAACATTACAGCTTGTTTCTACCTGATGAACATCTGTCCTGTAGGGTAACATTACAGCTTGTTTCTCCCTGATGATGAACATCTGTCCTGTAGGGTAACATTACAGCTTGTTTCTACCTGATGATGAACATCTGTCCTGTAGGGTAACATTACAGCTTGTTTCTCCCTGATGATGAACATCTGTCCTGTAGGGTAACATTACAGCTTGTTTCTCCCTGATGATGAACATCTGTCCTGTAGGGTAACATTACAGCTTGTTTCTACCTGATGATGAACATCTGTCCTGTAGGGTAACATTACAGCTTGTTTCTCCCTGATGCTGAACATCTGTCCTGTAGGGTAACATTACAGCTTGTTTCTACCTGATGATGAACATCTGTCCTGTAGGGTAACATTACAGCTTGTTTCTCCCTGATGATGAACATCTGTCCTGTAGGGTAACATTACAGCTTGTTTCTACCTGATGATGAACATCTGTCCTGTAGGGTAACATTACAGCTTGTTTCTCCCTGATGCTGAACATCTGTCCTGTAGGGTAACATTACAGCTTGTTTCTACCTGATGATGAACATCTGTCCTGTAGGGTAACATTACAGCTTGTTTCTCCCTGATGATGAACATCTGTCCTGTAGGGTAACATTACAGCTTGTTTCTCCCTGATGATGAACATCTGTCCTGTAGGGTAACATTACAGCTTGTTTCTACCTGATGATGAACATCTGTCCTGTAGGGTAACATTACAGCTTGTTTCTACCTGATGCTGAACATCTGTCCTGTAGGGTAACATTACAGCTTGTTTCTCCCTGATGATGAACATCTGTCCTGTAGGGTAACATTACAGCTTGTTTCTCCCTGATGATGAACATCTGTCCTGTAGGGTAACATTACAGCTTGTTTCTCCCTGATGATGAACATCTGTCCTGTAGGGTAACATTACAGCTTGTTTCTCCCTGATGATGAACATCTGTCCTGTAGGGTAACATTACAGCTTGTTTCTACCTGATGATGAACATCTGTCCTGTAGGGTAACATTACAGCTTGTTTCTCCCTGATGATGAACATCTGTCCTGTAGGGTAACATTACAGCTTGTTTCTACCTGATGATGAACATCTGTCCTGTAGGGTAACATTACAGCTTGTTTCTCCCTGATGCTGAACATCTGTCCTGTAGGGTAACATTACAGCTTGTTTCTACCTGATGATGAACATCTGTCCTGTAGGGTAACATTACAGCTTGTTTCTCCCTGATGATGAACATCTGTCCTGTAGGGTAACATTACAGCTTGTTTCTACCTGATGATGAACATCTGTCCTGTAGGGTAACATTACAGCTTGTTTCTCCCTGATGCTGAACATCTGTCCTGTAGGGTAACATTACAGCTTGTTTCTACCTGATGATGAACATCTGTCCTGTAGGGTAACATTACAGCTTGTTTCTCCCTGATGATGAACATCTGTCCTGTAGGGTAACATTACAGCTTGTTTCTCCCTGATGATGAACATCTGTCCTGTAGGGTAACATTACAGCTTGTTTCTACCTGATGATGAACATCTGTCCTGTAGGGTAACATTACAGCTTGTTTCTACCTGATGCTGAACATCTGTCCTGTAGGGTAACATTACAGCTTGTTTCTCCCTGATGATGAACATCTGTCCTGTAGGGTAACATTACAGCTTGTTTCTCCTGATGATGAACATCTGTCCTGTAGGGTAACATTACAGCTTGTTTCTCCCTGATGATGAACATCTGTCCTGTAGGGTAACATTACAGCTTGTTTCTCCCTGATGATGAACATCTGTCCTGTAGGGTAACGTTACAGCTTGTTTCTACCTGATGATGAACATCTGTCCTGTAGGGTAACATTACAGCTTGTTTCTCCCTGATGATGAACATCTGTCCTGTAGGGTAACATTACAGCTTGTTTCTAACTCACAGGAGTAGATGAGGGCGGGGAAGATGGGCTCGTTGCGTTCCTGCGCCGTCTCCACCAACATGCGGAGAGGACCTTTAGGGGACAGGACGGCCACCAGGTCTGCAACAACACAACAACCACAGCAATGCATCATGGGACATCATAAGAATCAGTTCAGCTGCACTGATGTTAAAACTTTATTTAAAACCATGTTTCCACGAACGGGAACAATGATACCGAGGGCTAACGTCACGTTAGTGAGTGAGTAAGGAGGGAAGGAAAGAAGGAAGGAAGTATGTAGGAAAGGAGAAAGGAAAGAGGAAAGGAAGTACGTAGAGAAAGGAGGTAGGGAAGAAGAAAGGAAGTATGTAGGGAAGAAGAAAGGAAGTATGTAGGGAAGGAGAAAGGAAGGAAAGAAGAAACAAAGTATGTAGGGAAGGACGAAGGAAAGAAGGATGGAAGTACGTAGAGAAAGGAGGTAGGGAAGAAGAAAGGAAGTATGTAGGAAAGGAGGGAAGGAAGTATGTAGGGAAGGAGGAAGGAAAGAAGAAAGGGAGTGAGAAGGGAAGCAGGGTTAGGGTCTGCGTGGCGGCGGCGGCGTCTCACCGTACACGGAGATGGCTCCCAGGATGACCCAGGCCGACCACTCGGGGAGGTACTTGATGAAGACCAGGGCCATGAGGGCGCTGATGAGGATCAGGTAGGCCTGCTGCAGGGCCAGCGGCCCCTTCCAGTGGATGCAGATCATCCCCACCGCCCCGAAGTTCCAGATCACCACGCCCACCGTGGGGTAGTCCACCGCCACGTTGTACGTCTTGAACACCTCGCTGGAAGCACACGGCATCACGTAACCACGGTGACTCACAGCATCACGTAACCATGGTAACTCACAGAGACGCTACACACAGGGACTCACCCGAGGTACATGAAGCTGAACCAGAAGAGCAGCATGAGGGAGGACAGGATGAGCCAGCCGTGGATGAACTGGACGACAACAACACAACAACAACACAACAAGTTCAACTACACAACCTTATAACCCTTCTACCACCTTTATGTCTCTCTGTCTCTGTGTGTGTGTGTGTGTGTGTCTCTGTGTGTGTGTGTGTGTCTCTGTGTCTCTGTGCGTGTCTGTGTGTGTGTGTGTGTCTCTGTGTCTCTGTGTGTGTCTCTGTGTGTGTGTGTGTGTGTCTCTGTGTGTGTGTCTCTGTGTCTCTGTGCGTGTCTGTGTGTGTGTGTGTGTCTCTGTGTCTCTGTGTGTGTCTCTGTGTGTGTGTGTGTGTGTGTGTGTGTGTCTCTGTGTGTGTGTGTGTGTGTCTCTGTGTCTCTGTGTCTCTGTGTGTGTGTGTGTCTCTGTGTGTGTGTGTGTCTCTGTGTGTGTGTGTGTGTGTGTGTGTGTCTGTGTGTGTGTGTGTGTGTGTGTGTGTGTGTGTGTGTGTGTGTGTGTCTCTGTGTGTGTGTGTGTGTGTGTGTGTGTGTGTGTGTGTGTGTGTGTGTGTGTGTGTCTGTGTGTGTGTGTGTGTGTGTGTGTGTGTGTGTGTCTCTGTGTGTCTCTGTGTGTCTGTGTGTGTGTGTGTGTGTGTGTGTGTGTGTACCTTGTAGCAGCGGTACTTGTACAGTACTACCAGGAACACCGTCATCACCACGATGACGCTGATCATGATGATGGTGTTGAGGACGGAGTTGAGCAGCCGCCGGCCCACGGACGCCGTGTTCTCCGTGAACGGCGTGTAGATGCTGCCGGACACACGTACTACACCGTTACTGCAGGACTAGTACTACACCGTCACTATACAGGGTACTAGTACTACACCGTCACTATACAGGGTACTAGTACTACACCGTTACTGCAGGACTAGTACTACACCGTCACTATACAGGGTACTAGTACTACACCGTCACTATACAGGGTACTAGTACTACACCGTTACTGCAGGACTAGTACTACACCGTTACTGCAGGACTAGTACTACACCGTCACTATACAGGGTACTAGTACTACACCGTCACTATACAGGGTACTAGTACTACACCGTTACTGCAGGACTAGTACTACACCGTTACTGCAGGACTAGTACTACACCGTCACTATACAGGGTACTAGTACTACACCGTCACTATACAGGGTACTAGTACTACACCGTTACTGCAGGACTAGTACTACACCGTCACTATACAGGGTACTAGTACTACACCGTCACTATACAGGGTACTAGTACTACACCGTTACTGCAGGACTAGTACTACACCGTTACTGCAGGACTAGTACTACACCGTCACTATACAGGGTACTAGTACTACACCGTCACTATACAGGGTACTAGTACTACACCGTTACTGCAGGACTAGTACTACACCGTTACTGCAGGACTAGTACTACACCGTCACTATACAGGGTACTAGTACTACACCGTCACTATACAGGGTACTAGTACTACCGTTACTGCAGGACTAGTACTACACCGTTACTGCAGGACTAGTACTACACCGTCACTATACAGGGTACTAGTACTACACCGTCACTATACAGGGTACTAGTACTACACCGTTACTGCAGGACTAGTACTACACCGTTACTGCAGGACTAGTACTACACCGTTACTATACAGGGTACTAGTACCACACCGTCACTATACAGGGTACTAGTACTAGTACCACACCAATACAGAGTACCACACCAATACAGAGTACTAGTACTACACCGTCACTATACAGGGTACTAGTACAACAACACAACAACACACACACACACAGACACACACAGACACACACACACACACACAGTAACTATACAGAGTACTACACACACACACACACACAGAGAGACACACACACACTCACACACACACACACACACACACTCACAGCTGCTGGTCCGTCTTCTCGCTGTAGAAGCTGACTGACTTGATGGTGGCGACGACCACGACCATGCACAGCGTGACGGGGATGAACAGCATGATCACGTGCTTGGCGCCGTACTTCAGCGTCAGCTCCTCCTCGTCTGCATCCACGTCCTGGTCCGAGTCCCGGCCGCCACCGCCGCCATCGTCCCCGGCAACCGGACCCGCCCGCCTGCTCGCCGGCTGCACCATCAGAGGGCGACACTCAGCGTCAAGGAAACAGCTGTACACACTGATTACTTTTACTACTTTTAGTGTGTATAGAGCAGCATATCTCCACCAGACTCCATGTAAATAATCACTACTTTTAGTGTGTATAGAGCAGCATATCTCCACCAGACTCCATGTAAATAATCACTACTTTTAGCATGTATAGAGCAGCATATCTCCACCAGACTCCATGTAAATAATCACTACTTTTAGCATGTATAGAGCAGCATATCTCCACCAGACTCCATGTAAATAATCACTACTTTTAGTGTGTATAGAGCAGCACATCTCCACCAGACTCCATGTAAATAATCACTACTTTTAGCGTGTATAGAGCAGCATATCTCCACCAGACTCCATGTAAATAATCACTACTTTTAGCGTGTATAGAGCAGCATATCTCCACCAGACTCCATGTAAATAATCACTACTTTTAGTGTGTATAGAGCAGCACATCTCCACCAGACTCCATGTAAATAATCACTACTTTTAGCGTGTATAGAGCAGCATATCTCCACCAGACTCCATGTAAATAATCACTACTTTTAGCGTGTATAGAGCAGCATATCTCCACCAGACTCCATGTAAATAATCACTACTTTTAGCATGTATAGAGCAGCATATCTCCACCAGACTCCATGTAAATAATCACTACTTTTAGCGTGTATAGAGCAGCATATCTCCACCAGACTCCATGTAAATAATCACTACTTTTAGTGTGTATAGAGCAGCACATCTCCACCAGACTCCATGTAAATAATCACTACTTTTAGCATGTATAGAGCAGCATATCTCCACCAGACTCCATGTAAATAATCACTACTTTTAGCGTGTATAGAGCAGCATATCTCCACCAGACTCCATGTAAATAATCACTACTTTTAGCGTGTATAGAGCAGCATATCTCCACCAGACTCCATGTAAATAATCACTACTTTTAGTGTGTATAGAGCAGCATATCTCCACCAGACTCCATGTAAATAATCACTACTTTTAGTGTGTATAGAGCAGCATATCTCCACATGTAAATGGGTGAAGTAAGAGTTTATTCCAACCAGACCAGAGTGGTGATTGGTGGGAAAGATGAACAAAGACGGCTTTTGGTAGTTTTATTTAGTTTCTGTCCACTTTGAATGAAGCGTGTTTTACGCTGATGAAAGTAGTGATTATTTACATGGAGTCTGGTGGGTTTGGTGATGAGGATTTTGTGCCCTTTAGTGGACGCTGGTTACCCGTTTGGTTGTGGCGTGGTCGGGGGGGCCGAGGTCGGGGTCCGGGGTGTAGGAGGGAAGAACTGGAGCCTCAGACGGGACCAACGCCGTCCTCTCGTTATAGGCGTCCTCGTCACTGTCCGAGGCGTTCATGGCTGCTCCGCAACGCACACACTGCAAATACACACCACAGCTGGTAGTTACACACACACACACACACACACACAGACACACACACACAGAGACACACACACAGATAGATACACAGAGACATACACATACACAGACACACACACACAGACAGACACACACACACACACACAGACAGAGACACACACACACACACAGAGACACACACAGAGACACACACACACACACACACACAACACACACACACACACACAGACAGACACACACACACACACACACACACACACACACACACAGCTGGTGATACTCACACACTGTTACTGCAGTAACGTCTTCGCTGCAGTACTGTAACTGTAACAGAGTATTTATACAGTGTAGTATTAGTACTTTTACTGCAGTAACGGATCGGAGTACTTCCTGATAATCTGACACTAATCCATTAAACCCTGATATCCACCTCACCCTTTAACGCTGTCTGACGTCACTTTGGTCGAGCCTGACGTCACTCCGCGGCTGTATATTACTGCAGTAATATTCTCACTTCCGGCCAAAAAGTACATGTAAAACACGAAGACGTTACCCGAGAGTCGAGAACACCTCACGGGGTAAACAGCACGGGTACAGCCGGAAACAGACCGGCAGTCAGCTGACCGGCACACCACGTGATCACCCCATGACGTCACCTATCATTCTTTATTGACCATGTCCAAAGGAGACATAGGACACAACAACAAACGACACAACCAGAAAGCCATGAAACATGGTACAGGACCGGGGGTAATGAAACCGTAATGGAGAGATTGGGGAATCCGTTCCAGGACTACACTACCCACAATCCTCAGCGACGTCTCTGATTGGTGGAACTCGCAGTCTGTGTCCTGGTTCGTCTCGTATCCGGTTGCTTTGGTTTCCAAAGCTTCAAAGTTGTTATATAACGATTTAACGGAGATATTAAACGGGGGAAATCCCGCAGCACCGGCACCAAATTAAATCAAATCAAATCAAATCAAATCAAATCAAATCAAATCAAATCAAACCAAATCAAATCAGCTTTATTGGCATGAATATAACAACAATATTACCAAAGCATCTTACAAACTACATAAGAACAATCAACCCCATATATTTCATTAAAAAAGTCATTAAAGTAAAGTAATTATAATAAAATAAATCGTGTGTATGTTAGAACAATTAAATTATATTAAAAAATTAAAATACAACAAATAAAGAAAACAGTAAGCGTGTGTGTGTGTGTGTGTTAAAAATATTAAAAATTAAAATAAATAAATAAATAAAACAGTAAGAGTGTGTGTGTTTTAAAAAACTAAAAATATATTAAAAATTAAATAAAATAAGTAGATAATACAGTAAGTGTGTGTGTGTGTATATTAATAGACAAAAATTAATTGATTAAAAATAATAATACATTTTAAAAAAAAGAAATCAGGATCAACTGTAAAAACAAAACAATTACTAAAATAAAAAATAATAAAATAATAATAATTTATAAATGTGTCCAGCTGATCAACTGGTTCTCCCTTCATGGCACGAGGAGACTTATTTTACAGCAATTATTTCACATTTGGGCATTTCTCCAGCAAACAGGGAGTCTCTGAGTGTGATAAAACACGCGACTCACATCTGGTCTGATGGGAGCAGAGACCGGATGTGAGTCGCGCATGCTCAGATGTAAACGGGTTACAGCATAACTGTCAGACTGAAATTAGTGAAATCTATGAAATAATAAAGTTTCTGATTACAACAACAACAGAAGATGGAAATCATTTCAGAAGCGTTGTAGATAGACATCTGGCTATGGCAGCTAGATGCTAACGTTAGCTAAGCTAAGCTAGCAGTCATTTAAGAAGCGTTGTAGCTATCTATGACAGTTTGATGCTAACGTTAGCTCAAAACGCCATTCAACTGACAGCCTTTTATGTGTTTGATGCTAACTTGTAGCTAAGCTAAGCTAGCAGTGAACCAACCATCTTTACTGTGTTGACGTTACAGAAGTCTCTCGTTAGCATCTTGTATGCTAACGAGAGACAGTGCGCAACTCACAGTTGCAAAGTGGCGCATGCGCGATTCAAATCTGCTCTCTCCACACAGGGCAGTGCCACCGGGCCGGTGTGCGGTGATATGGACTTGAATGAGTCCCTTAGGAAGCAGCAGCCGGACCGGTGACGGTGCCGGGACCCTGGACGTGCTGTGGTCCGTGTCCTACCCGCTGCTGGCCGGGCTGTCTCTGGTCCTTCTCTGGCGGTGGAGCCGCAACACGGTCGCTGTCAGAGCCGAGCGCCGAGCCGCGGAGGACCGGGGCGGCGGGCCCGGGAGCCCGGAGCCCTGCGACCGGGTCCGGAGTCACCACGGGCGGGCCTTCGAGTTCATCTCTGCGGCGCTGAGGATCGATGAGGATGAGCAAGGTAGCTTCTGTCTTCCATTCACCGCCTCACACCAAACTCCATTAGCAAACCTGTCGATTTAACGTAGTTGTTGTCACTTTTCTGTTTATTTTGCGTAACTTATCGATAAGTTTTCGGTTATTTTAGACGGAGAAAAGTCCCAGATGACCCAGGTTAGGGTCACCAAACTGCGTTAGAAGACACATCATTTTAACGTGGTTCTGTTCAATGAACATGTCTTGCACCTTTTGTAGATTTTATATAATATGGTCCGCTTTAACGTGTGTGATTGATGCCGAATGGTGGATCCGACCATGGAGGCTGTGTCTCGGGTCACTTCGAGCCTGCGACCGCAGCTGTGATTATTTATTTCGTGCAAAATGAAAAACGAAGATTTTTGCATTGACTTTGGCGTGCGAAAATAGCACTAGCGTTGCAACGATTAGTGACAGAAAAATAATTCCCAACTACATTTTTAATGTTTTTTTTATGCAGAAATGGCAAATATGAATGTCGTGTTTTTCTCTCATATCATGTTATCTAAATATCTCCGAAAACTAGAGATTTAACCCTTGTTTCGTCTTCCGTCGACCGCGCAACGTGGTGGTTTCTGGGTCAAATTGAACCCTTTTGTTGCTTTTCTCTGATGTTTTTGTCAATTTTTTTTGGCGCCTTTTGACGTTTTTGAAGCTTTTTTGGGACATTTTAGTGACTTTTTTCAATGGTCTTTCATAGAAAAGGTTTTTTGAAATTGAACAAAACATCCAGATGTGAAGACAGCGGTGGACTCGTCCTTTATTTAAAGATTTATTTTCAAACTGAGCCGTTGTCACGGAGACGAAATCTTTCAATATTCTGATGTTTTAGAGACAAAATGAATCAGAACATCTGAAAATATCCTCAGAAGGAACGTAGGTCCAGCTTTCAGATGGAGATGGAGTAAAGATGGAGTAAAGATGGAGATGTAGTGAAGATGGAGATGTAGTGAAGATGGAGTAAAGATGGAGATGTAGTGAAGATGGAGATGGAGTGAAGATGGAGTAAAGATGGAGATGGAGATGGAGTGAAGATGTAGTAAAGATGAAGATGTAGTAAAGATGAAGATGGAGTAAAGATGTAGTAAAGATGAAGATGTAGTAAAGATGAAGATGGAGTAAAGATGAAGATGGAGTAAAGATGGAGATGGAGATGGAGTGAAGATGTAGTAAAGATGAAGATGTAGTGAAGATGTAGTAAAGATGAAGATGGAGTAAAGATGAAGATGGAGTAAAGATGGAGATGTAGTGAAGATGGAGATGTAGTGAAGATGGAGATGGAGTAAAGATGGAGATGTAGTGAAGATGGAGATGGAGTAAAGATGGAGATGGGATGAAGATGTAGTAAAGATGGAGTGAAGATGAGGATGTTGTAAAGATGAAGATGGAGACGGAGTAAAGATGGAGATGGAGTAAAGATAAAGATGGAGTGAAGATGTAGTAAAGATGGAGATGGAGTAAAGATGGAGATGGAGTAAAGATGGAAATGGAGTAAAGACGAAGATGTAGTAAAGACGAAGATGTAGTAAAGATGGAGATGGAGTAAAGATGGAGATGGACTGAAGATGGAGTAAAGATGGAGATGGAGTAAAGATGAAGATGTAGTAAAGATGGAGATGGAGTGAAGATGAAGATGGAGTGAAGATGAAGATGTAGTAAAGATGGAGATGGAGTAAAGATGAAGATGTAGTTCCATGTTTATCACTCAGAGGGAATAATAAAGGAAACTCTACTTCACACACAGCTGTATCAGAGTATTTATACTGTGTAGTATTAGTACTTTTACTGCAGTACCAACATGTTGCCTGATTATTATTATTGATCAGCTGTCTGACGTCATGCTGCTGCTAATTATATCCACTAATTATATTATTATTGATTAATCTATAGATAATTATCTTCTGATGTTGTCCCAGAGGCAAAAGTTAGGGGGTACAGCGTAGTATCGCGATATTTTCAGAGGAAATACTGATCGATACACATGTGAGGGGCGCTGTTGGGAACCCTCTGTGATTGGTGCTTTTGGGCGCGGTCTGTTTGTGCGTCTCATTGGCTGATGTGTTGCCAGGCGACAAGCAGCAGGCGGTGGGCTGGTACCAACGAGGGATCACCGAGCTGGAGAAAGGCCTCGCGATCCGCATCGCAGGACACGGTGAGAACAGCACACACACTCCAGAGTACACGTACCCCTGCAGTACTCCGGAGTCCCCCTAGGAGGACACGTACCCCCTGCAGACCTCCAGAGTACCCCTAGGGGGACACGTACCCCCTGCAGTACTCCAGAGTGTCCCTAGGAGGACACGTACCCCCTGCAGTACTCCAGAGTGTCCCTAGGAGGACATGTACCCCCTGCAGTACTCCAGAGTATATGTATAATACATAACATATTACATACAAGCTAAACTTTGGTGTTTCTGTCTCTTTTCCAGGAGACCAGTCGGAGCGCGACCGGCGGCTGCAGAGCAAGATGACAACCAACCTGATCATGGCCAGGGACAGACTCAAGTCCTTAGGTAGGACAACAGGTCTTTAGGTAGGGGACAACAAGTCGTTAGGTAGGACAACAGGTCTTTAGGTAGGGGACAACAAGTCGTTAGGTAGGACAACAGGTCTTTAGGTAGGGGACAACAGGTCTTTAGGTAGGACAACAGGTCTTTAGGTAGGGGACAACAAGTCGTTAGGTAGGACAACAGGTCTTTAGGTAGGGGACAACAGGTCTTTAGGTAGGACAACAGGTCTTTAGGTAGGGGACAACAAGTCTTTAGGTAGGGACAACAGGTTTTTAGGTAGGGGAGAACAAGTCTTTAGGTAGGGGAGAACAAGTCTTTAGGTAGGGGAGAACAAGTCTTTAGGTAGGGGAGAACAAGTCTTTAGGTAGGGACAACAGGTCTTTAGGTAGGGGACAACAGGTCTTTAGGTAGGGAAGAACAAGTCTTTAGGTAGGGGAGAACAAGTCTTTAAGTAGGGACAACAGGTCTTTAGGTAGGGGACAACAGGTCTTTAGGTAGGGGAGAACAAGTCTTTAGGTAGGGGACAACAAGTCTTTAAGTAGGACAGCAAGTCTTTAGGTAGGACAACAAGTCGTTAGGTAGGGGTAACAAGTCGTTAGGTAGGGGCAACAAGTCTTAAGGTAGGGGACAACAAGTCGTAAGGTAGGGGACAACAAGTCGTTAGGTAGGGGACAACAAGTCGTTAGGTAGGGACAACAAGTCTTAAGGTAGGGGACAACAATTCGTTAGGTAGAGGACAACAAGTCTTTAAGTAGGGCAACAAGTCTTTAGGTAGGACAACAAGTCTTTAGGTAGGGACAACAAGTCTTTAGTAGGAACAACAGGTCTTTAGTTAGGACAACAGGTCTTTAGGTAGGGGACAACAAGTCTTTAGGTAGGGGACAACAAGTCTTTAGGTAGAGGACAACAGGTCTTCAGTTAGGGGACAACAAGAATATATTTTGAGAAAATCTCTTTTTGTCTTCTCTTTGTCTTATTATATCGTTATTGTTATTATTGATGTTGTTATTGTTGTTGTTTTTATTGTTGTTATTATTGTTGTTTTTATTGTTGTTGTTGTTTTTATTGTTATTGTTGTTGTTGTTGTTGTTTCAGTGGAGCTTCTCTCCGTCTCCGGGTGTCGGATGGCCGTTACCAGCGGCGGCTCTAACCCCGCCCACCGTCCGTCTCTGCTGCGTTCAGGGACGTCTGGCCGGCCCGGCGCTGTCTCCAGGAAGAGAGACTCTGTTAACCCCGCACCAACCGGCCGCCCGAAGACGTCCTCCTCGTCCTCAGGGGGTGTCCCTCGCTCTGCGCTGCTCGTCCCCCAGCGCCCCCCCGCCCACGGTAACAGCAACAGCCAGGTCAGTTCAAAGACTTGTTGTCCCCTACCTAAAGACTTGTTGTCCCTTACCTAAAGACTTGTTGTCCTTCCTAAAGACTTGTTGTCCCCTACCTAAAGACTTGTTGTCCTTCCTAAAGACTTGTTGTCCTACCTAAGACTTGTTGTCCCCTATCTAAAGACTTGTTGTCCCCTACCTAAAGACTTGTTGTCCTTCCTAAAGACTTGTTGTCCCCTACCTAAAGACTTGTTGTCCCCTACCTAAAGACTTGTTGTCCTACCTAAAGACTTTTTGTCCCTACCTAAAGACTTGTTGTCCTACCTAAAGACTTGTTGTCCTACCTACAGATTTGTTGTCCCCTACCTAAAGACTTGTTGTCCCTACCTAAGACTTGTCCCCAACCTAGAGACGTGTTGTCCTACCTAAAGATTTGTTGTCCCCTACCTAAAGACTTGTTGTCCTTCCTAAAGACTTGTTGTCTTTACCTAAATACTTGTTGTCCCCTTCCTAAGACTTGTTGTCCCTACCTAAAGACTTGTTGTCCTACCTAAAGACTTGTTGTCCTACCTAAAGACTTGTTGTCCCTACCTAAAGACTTGTTGTCCTTCCTAAAGACTTGTTGTCCTAGCTAAAGACTTGTTGTCCTACCTAAAGACCTGTTGTCCCCTTCCTAAGACTTGTTGACCGTGATGTTCATGCCTCAGGTTGTAGGAATGTCTCGTGATATATTGTCTCTCGAGTGTTTTATTCAACCCAAGCCCGTCGGAGCCGTGTGGCGTGATGAGTGTCCTGCTGTCTGTCCTTCTTCCTGCAGGACAGGACCAGTCGCCGCAGCGCCACGGTCCGGGCCCCGCCGCCGGCGCCGCTGGAAAAGAAAGACATGAAGAAGAACCTGAAGAACGTAGATGGGAAGCTCGCCAACCTCATCCTGAACGAGATCGTGGACAGGTGAGAGGCGCTAACGAGCTCACGCAGCTCGTTACCAGACAATCTGAAATATATACCATAACAATAACACCATAACAGTAACACCATAACACCATAACAATAACACCATAACAATAACACCATAACAATAACACAATAACAATAACACCATAACAGTAACACCATAACACCATAACAATAACACCATAACAATAACACCATAACAATAACACCATAACACCATAACAATAACACCATAACAATAACACCATAACAATAACACCATAACAATAACACCATAACACCATAACAATAACACCATAACAATAACACCATAACAATAACACCATAACAATAACACCATAACAATAACACCATAAAAATAACACCATAACAATAACACCATAACAGTAACACCATAACACCATAACAATAACACAATAACACCTTAACAATAACACCATAACAATAACACCATAACAATAACACCATACAATAACACCATAACAGTAACACCATAACAGTAACACCATAACACCATAACAGTAACACCATAACAATAACACAATAACACCATAACAGTAACACCATAACAATAACACAATAACACCATAACAATAACACCATAACAATAACACCATAACAGTAACACCATAACAATAACACCATAACAGTAACACCATAACAGTAACACCATAACAGTAACACCATAACACCATAACAATAACACCATAACAATAACACCATAACAATAACACCATAACAGTAACACCATAACAGTAACACCATAACAATAACACCATAACAGTAACACAATAACACCATAACAATAACACCATAACAGTAACACCATAACAGTAACACCATAACAGTAACACCATAACAATAACACCATAACAGTAACACAATAACACCATAACAATAACACCATAACAATAACACCATAACACCATAACAATAACACCATAACAATAACACCATAACAATAACACCATAACAATAACACCATAACACCATAACAATAACACCATAACAATAACACCATAACAATAACACCATAACAATAACACCATAACAGTAACACAATAACACCATAACAATAACACCATAACAGTAACACCATAACAGTAACACCATAACAGTAACACCATAACAATAACACCATAACAGTAACACAATAACACCATAACAGTAACACCATAACAATAACACCATAACAATAACACCATAACACCATAACAATAACACCATAACAATAACACCATAACAATAACACCATAACAATAACACCATAACAATAACACCATAACAATAACACCATAACACCATAACAATAACACCATAACAATAACACCATAACAATAACACCATAACAATAACACCATAACAGTAACACCATAACAATAACACCATAACAATAACACCATAACAGTAACACCATAACAGTAACACCATAACAGTAACACCATAACAATAACACCATAACAATAACACCATAACAGTAACACCATAACAGTAACACCATAACAATAACACCATAACAATAACACCATAACAGTAACACCATAACACCATAACAATAACACCATAACAATAACACCATAACAATAACACCATAACAGTAACACCATAACAGTAACACCATAACAATAACACCATAACAATAACACCATAACAATAACACCATAACAGTAACACCATAACACCATAACAATAACACC
>JABXJD010000576.1:72500-75000 GCA_013375575.1 Percina caprodes | reverse complement strand
GGGTTGTGATGCTCTGGGTCCAGATGTGTGAGGGTTGTGATGCTCTGGGTCCAGATGTGTGAGTGGTGACCCTCTGGGTCCAGATGTGTGAGGGTTGTGATGCTCTGGGTCCAGATGTGTGAGTGGTGACCCTCTGGGTCCAGATGTAAGTGGTGACCCTCTGGGTCCAGATGTGTGAGGGTTGTGATGCTCTGGGTCCAGATGTGTGAGTGGTGACCCTCTGGGTCCAGATGTGTGAGGGTTGTGATGCTCTGGGTCCAGATGTGTGAGTGGTGACCCTCTGGGTCCAGATGTGTAAGGGTTGTGATGCTCTGGGTCCAGATGTGTGAGTGGTGACCCTCTGGGTCCAGATGTGTAAGGGTTGTGATGCTCTGGGTCCAGATGTGTGAGTGGTGACCCTCTGGGTCCAGATGTGTAAGGGTTGTGATGCTCTGGGTCCAGATGTGTGAGTGGTGACCCTCTGTGTCCAGATGAAGTGGACAGTCTGCTGTGTGAGCGGAGGGGGGGCGAGCACGACGCCAGCCGCCGCCTCAAGACCCAGATCCTCATCGAGTTCGACGGGGTAAGTTCTCCAGTTAACGTAGTTAACTGTAACTAAGACTGGTTTATGTTAGACCTGCAGGTCCAGACCTTCCTCCACAGCACTGCAGAGGACGGCCCGGCTGGTCCACACAGCATTCCTGGATGGGGGCAACCAATCCCAACGGTCTCGGCTCTGCTGAATAGACTCAGGAAGGAACTGGTTCTGGGGAACATCTGCATAATAAAATAATATATAAAGAAAAATATATAAATATATAAATATATAAATATATACAGTATGTAATATACAGTGTATATAATGTACAGTATATAATATATATTATATACTGTATATTATATATTATATACTGTATATTATATACTATATATTGTATACAATATATAGTATATAATATACAGTATATAATATATATTATATACTGTATATTATATATTATATACAGTGTATATAATATATAATATACAATATATAGTATATAATATACAGTATATAATATATAATATACAGTATATAATATACAGCATATAATATACAGTATATAATATATAATATACAGTATATTATATATTATATACTGTATATTATATATTATATACTGTATATTATATATAATATACTGTATATTATATACAGTATATTATATATAATATATAATATACAGTATATAATATACAGTATATAATATATAATATACAGTATATAATATACTGTATATATAAAACAAAGAAAACTGGTCATATAATATTAAACTGTTGACATCATACAATAACGTGAGCTATTTAAAACAGCTGATTCATGGTTACGCCTCATTATCTCCATGGTTACGCCTCATTATCTCCATGGTTACGCCTCACGATTATAATGTAGAACTGGATTATAATGCAGAACTGGATTATAATGTAGAACTGGATTATAATGTAGAACTGGATTATAATGCAGAACTGGATTATAATGTAGAACTGGATTATAATGTAGAACTGTGTTTCAGGTCCAGTCGGGTGGTGATGAGCGGGTTCTGGTGATGGGGGCCACCAACCGGCCGCAGGAGCTGGACCAAGCCGCTCTCAGGTCAGATTCAGATTCTTAACGCCAGAGCAGGGGGAATGAGAGGGGAAACGCCAGATCAGGGGGAATGAGAGGGGAAACGCCAGAGCAGGGGTAATGAGAGGGGAAACGCCAGAGCAGGGGGAATGAGAGGGGAAACGCCAGAGCAGGGGAATGAGAGGGGAAACGCCAGAGCAGGGGTAATGAGGGGAAACGCCAGAGCAGGGGTAATGAGAGGGGAAACGCCAGAGCAGGGGGAATGAGAGGGGAAACGCCAGAGCAGGGGGAATGAGAGGGGAACGCCAGAGCAGGGGGAATGAGAGGGGAAACGCCAGAGCAGGGGGAATGAGAGGGGGGAATGAGAGGGGGAATGCCAGAGCAGGGGGAATGAGAGGGTGGAAACACCAGAGCAGGGGGAATGAGAGGGTGGAAACACCAGAGCAGGGGGAATGAGAGGGGGAAACGCCAGAGCAGGGGGAATGAGAGGGGGGAATGAGAGGGGGAACGCCAGAGCAGGGGGAATGAGAGGTGGGAACGCCAGAGCAGGGGGAATGAGAGGGGGAAACACCAGAGCAGGGGGAATGAGAGGGGAAACGCCAGAGCAGGGGGAATGAGAGGGGGAAACACCAGAGCAGGGGGAATGAGAGGGGGAGACAGGGTGGAACGTAGCGGTGGAGGCTGATGTGTGTCTGTCTCTGCAGGCGTTTCTCTAAGCGTGTCTACGTGGCTCTGCCCGGAGAGGAGGTGAGTCCCGTAGACCTGTAGACCGTAGACCTGTAGACCGTATATTAATATTAACGTCTACGGTCCGACCCGTAGACCACGGTCCGACCCGTAGACCACGGTCCGACCCGTAGACCGTATATTAACATTAATATTGACCCGTGTCCTCTAGACCCGGGTCAGTCTGCT